>PVHY01016977.1:0-32365 GCA_004024945.1 Uropsilus gracilis
CACATATGCTTTTTTTTTTTTGAGGCTAGGTCTTGCTATTTTTGCCCATGGAACTGCAGGCTCTTGTTGCCCAGGGTACCACAGACTCAAGCAATCCCCAGCCTCAGTTTCCCAGGTAGCTGGGATTACAGGCACGGGCTACCACGCCCAGCTATTTTTTTTGGAACTAGGTCTCGCTATGGGCCCCAGGCGGAACTTGAACCATGATCCCTAGCCCTGGCCGCTTCATAGGCTGAGGCTTACAGGCACGAGCCACCATGCCCAGCTTAATAGCAAGGTACTTATATAAGAAGTAAAATTAATATAGATATAAAACAATTTGAGAACAGAAGGGAGTGTGAGAGGTAAATTGCTTTCATATTAGAGGTCAGTGGCTTATTTTAAAAGGGAACAATTTTATTAGTTTTTTCTTTAAAGCTTCTAGTGCCATTTTTATGTAACTATACATAATTATTTGTCTTATACAAAAGGCACTTTATATGCACTCTGCTGTACTTTGATTTTTTTTTAACCTAGTCAGAATAGGTTTTCCTAAAAGTCCCACATTCTTGCTTGTTTCTTTTTTTCAACAGCTGCAAAATATTTTGTGGACATGTAAGTCACTTATTAGTTTCTCTATTGAAAGATGCATGTGATTTCCAATATTGTGCCCCAATAAGTAGAATTTAATTAATAATCTTGTATGCAGGTGTATCTGTGCCATAGAGTTCAGGCTTGAGATTGCTTTGTTAGAAGTTAAATGTATCTCCAGGTAAATAATATTAGATTTATCTCCGTTGGGTTCGTAATTTTTTTTTTCATGATCCTGTTCTTGTCAAACTTGGTGAGAAACATTATCTCAGTTGCATATTTTGATAAACTTAACCATTTTTATTCCCTTTTCTCTGGGAAATAATGTCTTTTTTGACTCAATCTTCCTACCTTTCAGAAGCCCTTTATAATTTAGGAGCTAATCTTTCATCTAATAAGAAAAAGTGTCCTTTTTGAATATTTCAAAATTCAAATGATTGAATTGATTCAATTTTGTACATTGATTCAAATGTACATAAGTATTAGTATACCTCTGGATTTTGAGTCATGGGTAGGTGCTCTTCATTAGAATAATAAAGTAATTCGTATTTTCTTCTAGTATTTGTATAGTTATTTGATTTAATTTAATTAGGTATGTATCCTAGTATGTGATGTAAGATATGGAGTCATCTTTATTTTTTTCAAATGACTGTTCAGATTCTTTCACATGCTCTTTAATGGAAAGTCTATTTTTTCCATTGTAAATTAATGGTGTGTGTTGATACTTACACTCTTGCTAATGTAGTTCTGGTGCTATAGTTGTAAGTCATGGTTAGTCTAGTTGTCAATTAACCTGGGCTAGAATGATAGGGAGTGAGGAAGCTTATTAAGTCCTTTATGTCTGTAATCCTCACAACACTATTAAGAAGATACTTGTAGTATCTTTTCCACCTGGAAAAGTTTGCCCCAGCAGGGAATGCTTCCATCACCAGCAGCTAGGAGTTGGACTCCCAAATATCAGAACTGTATGGCACAGAACTAGCACCTGGTGACAGACCAGAAAGGATCCTAGAGAAGTACACCATATCTACCCTACAAAGTTCCTAACATGACTATCTGCCTCAGCTACTCCTGGGGATCTGAGCAGCCTCATCTGTTGCTGTCCAGGAGCGCAAGTCCGCACACAGGAAAAATGGGCATAGATTCAGAAAAAGAAAAGACCCATGGGCCAAACATGGACCAACAGCTTGCAGCGAGAGGAGTTGGAGTGACCAGAGTAGAGAAGGGGAAAAAGGAGTGGGGAAATTAGGGGTACAATGCAACCATATAAACGTGACCAATGTTGTATAATTATAAAATTAAAAAATTAATTTAAAAGAAGATGCTTGTAGTCACCCTATTTTTGATACCAAAACTTGAGGTGCAAAGAAACCAAATAATTTACCTCGTTCATAGTGAGTTCTAGAACCAGGGTTTGAAGCTGGATAAAGTCTTGTTGACCATTTGGGCTTGGAAAGTATATAGAAATGTTTAACAGGCTTGGGACTTCTGTCCTTAGAAAGACAGCTTATAAAGTTGACTTTTGGCTGCTAAGTTGACATTGATGTCAACTTGTCCTTAAGTATGTGTGGCTCATTTTACCTAGATTTTGTAAGAGTCAGGGTTTATACTCTCTTCCGGGCTTTGGGGATTTATGCTGGGCAAAGGTGACTGTGTAACCAGTTCCCAGTAAAAATCCTGGGCACTGTGTCTAATGACCTGGTAGAAAAATTCCATAAGGGTTATCACAATTCATTACCGAAGGAACTAAGTATCTTGTGTGACTCCATGAAGTTTGTACCTGGGTTCCTACAGCTTCTGCCTCATACAACTTTCTCTTGCCAATTTGTTTTGCTATCATTGTCGTAAATCTTAGCTTTGACTATAACTAGCACCTGTGAGTTTTTTAGGGTGTTATTGAACATGGGGTTGTTTTTATATGTAAATAAAAGGTGTGGAAAGAGGGAGAGAAAGATTGGGTGCGTGTAGAATTTGGGAGCACTATAACTTTGGGAGGTTAGCAACAATAGCTGTAACTAATACTAAATAGTAGAGAGAATGCAGGCATATTAACATTGGCTTGTGCTCAGTCATTATTGTACACAGGAAACTTCAACAGCTGTATTACCAGTGCTGACACCTTGGAGCAGTGACGTTAACAACCAGGAGCTCTAGCCGGGCATGGTGGCTCGTGCCTGTAAGCTTCAGCCTATGAAGCGGCTGGGGCTAGGGATCACAGTTCGAGTCCCACTCAGGGCAACACAGTAAGACCTAATCCCAGCTACCTGGGAAGCTGAGACTGGGGGTTGCTTGAATCTGTAGTACCCCAGGCAACGTGAGCCTGGGGTTCCATGGGCAAAAATAGCGAGACCTAGTCTAAAAAAAAAAAAACAACAACCAGGAGTTCTAATAGTAACTGAAGAAAACCTTTTAGAGTGATCTCAAATTCCTTAAACTTTAGATTTTTAGATTTGTCGTTAAAGAGAAAACTCCTGCTTAAGAAAATAAAACATTTCCTGAAAATTTGTATACTTTGTATAAAAGTTGCCAAATCCAAAACTAATCATAGATTTCAGAATCTTTGTCAATTATTGGTAGAATAAGATCAGAATGTTGATTACGTTCACCAGTGCTGCTAGGTATTGATATGCTGGTGTTCTTTTGAAAGGTGACTTTACATATCTGTTACAATATTAGATCAATTGTATAGGAGACCAGACCTTGTGTGTGTATGTGTGTGTGTGTGTCTTGTGTGATGTGTGTCTTGTGTGATGTGTGTCGTGTATGTCACCTTAGGTCACACAGGTGATATATAGTGAGCTGCATTCACGTGAAGGTTTGTTTCCAAAGCCCTATGCTGTTTATATTGACTTCAGGAAAATAAATATTCCTGGTTTGTATTTGGTTAATAAATTAGCTCCATTATTTTTTGGAAGTTGATCTAGGACAATAATGTACCAGGTAGAAGGTAGAAGTATAACTTCGAGTCTGCTAAAGCAGTAATTTGTAGTTTTACTATGGTAGGAAGGCTGGAATACAACCCTGCTTTTGTGATGCATTGGAATCTTATCTGTTGAGGGGACATTATCATTTACTGCCTCTAATTTAATTAATGGCCTTTTTTGAAATGTAGAAACATGAAAACAAGACTAGTTTTGTATGCTACTGATAGTTCTTACAGATCACTAAATGACACGAGAAAAAAATTTAAATGTTTTTGTTAATATTTTGGGGATGATAATGTTTTGTGGTAGAATTGACCAGAAATCTTCATGAAATATCTTTATTTGAAAGATTCGACTATCAAACTTGAGATAAATATTGGCAGAATTTTTTGAAGTTTATTAATTTTCAAAATGAAAATAGCCTTTTATGTTTTATTTAAAGAGGGTAGATAAAGCAGGTAGTAAAGTTAGATAATGCTCCCTGCTAAAATTTAGGTGAATTGACTTTTAGACCTTTACATATATGCTCAGGTTATATTTGCATTTTATTACTATAATAAATACTGTAGCTAAAATACAACTTTTTAAAAAGCAATTGTTTTAAAACATCCGTTGATAAATATGATCTGTCATTTTAATAATCACTCAGTATTCAATGCTATGAATATCATTAATTTGACCTATTATCATGAGCATACTATTTAATTTTTTTGATTGCACATGTGTGTATTTTTAACATCATTGTATACCCCGAGATTCTCCCACCACCTTGTCGCCCATGAACCATCATCTTAATCTCTTGTACCCATCCCTCTCCAAGTTGTTTAATATTTTGGTAGTATAGTGATTAATAATATTTACTCTACAGTTGGCCTATCTGGGTTTGAATTCTGACTGCAAGTATGATTTGTATAAGCCAACTCATTTGTGTATTAACATAGTCATATTTGCAAAATATTAGGTTTTCTAGCTCTGTTGTGAGAACTTTTTTTAAATGCTAGTTTATATTTGTGAATGGTTGAGAAATGGAAAGTTTCGGTGATTGACTAACAGTATTTCCAGAAAATACAGCTCAATGTAAGTATCACTACTAGGGAATAAATTATTAAATAGGACAACTAACCAAAACCTAATTTTTTAAACAAATGGGTTATGAAACATATTTTAAACCAGTTTTGATCACCATAGTCATACTCAACGCTTATAGCATTTTGTGATAATTTGGCATTTCATTGATTCTGAAGTACACATTTTTTGAAATGTTTTTTGACATAGGGTGCATTTTAAGTTTGATAGCATTAGTTGGCGACAGCTTTTCTTTGAATGTGTGGGGTCTTAAAAATCACAGGCTTCTTAGGTTAAATGAAAAATATATGTTAAAGTGCATAGAACACAGTACCTGTTACATACTAAGCATCTGGTAATTTTTTTTCCCCCTGAGATAACGTTATATTGGTTTACATCACTGTGTGAGGTTCAAGGAAATGGGTTCCTACCTCTTCAGATGTATGAACTGAACCCTTACTCCATTGTACCTCTTGCCCTCTTTGCTTCCTTGCCTTACCTTCTAGTAGCCTCAGATTTGCAGTTGTATATTAGGGTTATTTTGGTTTAGTGGGGTTTGTTGTTGTTGTTTGAGACTGGGTCTAGCTGTTTTTGCCCATGGAACCGCAGGTTCCCGTTGCCCGGGGTACCGCAGACTCAAGCAATTCCCAGCCTCAGCTTCCCAGGTAGCTGGGATTACAGGCGCGTGTCACCACGCCCAGCTGTATTTTTTTGGAACTAGGTCTCTGTTGCCCCGAGCGGCACTCCAACCACTATCCTGGCCCCTGGCCTCATGGCTTCCTAGGCTGCCACTTGTAGGCACGTGCCACCATGCCCAGTCTTGATTTAGTTTTGTTATGGTATTTGTCTTTCTCCTTCTGACTTACTTTGCTTGGCATAATCCCTGCTGGTTCCATAACCCTCTCTAGTTCCATGTTGTCGCAGATCTCAAGATTTTGCGTCTCTTGTGCTTGAGTAGTGGCCTGTTGTGTATTATACACTACACCTTCTCTGTCATTAATCTGTTGAGCACTTAGGTTGTTTCCATAACTTGATTTTTTGTGCTACAGTTCTTTGATCAATGCAGTTCTTTGATCTGCATATGAAGACATGTATAATCCTTTATAAGAACAAAATAAAATAATAGTACTTATTGATTGTTCCCTATGGAAGAGTATGGATGTTCCTCAAAATAATGAAAGTATACCACATCAGTCAATATTTTCTACTTCTTGGTATATACCCCAAAAAAGAAAAAAAGAACACTAATATGAAGGAATATGTGCAAAAATGTTTTGAAAAGAGATTGCATTCAAGACACTATATATGTCTGTGGAATGAAATAAGAGTTGACTAAGAGACTACAGTCATCAACAAGTGTATATAGAATGATGAGATACATACTTATGTGACTTTTATTTCTGTTTTTGGAAAAACAAAGGAACAGAGCAGGAATAATATGAGCTTTTCTGGAAGTGTTCACAAAGGATCCCTGGACTATATGCTAGAAATTTTAGAAGGTGTTGCTGTGTAAGGACTTGACTATTAATTTCAATATTTAAGTTTATTTTAGTAAAACAAAGTTCTAATATTATAGAAAATATAATTTTTGTTGATAGCTCTTTTTTATGGTCATAATATCTTGAAATGCTAAAACAAATAATTCTTGAATTTCATATGCACTTCAGGTATATATGAAGTTTAATCTCGAGTAATTCAGACTCTTACATGTTATTTTAGTGACTTTCTCAGTTGTGAGGATTTCCTTTATCATATTAACAATCCACTTTTAACGCTAAATGAGACTACATCCTATCAAATTTAGTAATGACATACTTTTATTTGTGCTGTTTAATTACAGTATTCTTTGCTTAGTTGGCCTTGTGTATTTAATTATTCTTCAGCAGGAGAGAGCTTCAATAATTGATACTTGAGGCAGTGAAGCTGCTTGGTATATTGACTTAGCCAGAGAGCTAACAACTCCACAGAACAACTGCTGCACTTATGTAAATTTACTGTTTATTTCTAAGGAGACTGTTGATCCAGTGTTTATGCCCTTGCCCTCAGTGGTCTCATTATTTGCTCTTTTTGTATAATGTTAATTTGTGTACCTGTAATAGTGTTTTTTCTCTCCAAACAAGCTTTCCTTCATCTTTTATAAGTCTTAATTCATCTTATCTTCTGTATCGCTCTTAAACCATAATGTCTTACTGCAGCCAGACCTTACAAGGTAGCTACTCAATTTTACCCTGGTTTACATTTTGACTATAATGACAGATTGTTTTCAGACACTTAATATGTAAATACCAAGTTATAATTTTGAGAAAATTTTTTCTGTTTTGTACCGAAGTCTATAATGCTTTTGGAAGAATTTGTGTACAGGAATGAAAAGGTTGTTTTTAAAGGGAATGTTTAAGTAATGTAAAACTTTTTCTTTTGCAAAGTTTTAACAAACTAACGTCACCCTTGGATTTGAGCTTTTTTTAAGTATCATAATTATTTGAGAAATTTGTTATTCTATAAGATGAGTGATAAACCTGCTCATCTCAATATAAAAAAAATCTGTAGATGTGAAACAGTGCCCAAAGTATTTTCAATTTTCCTTTTGTGTTAAAAGACAATAAAAAGTCATTTCAACACTTCACTTGATAGTGAATAGTTTGCTTGTCTTTCTATTTGCTTATCAAACTTAGTGGTTCATTTTGGAGGCTATTGCTGTGTTCATCATTTCCTTATGATTTTTATTTTATGTGAATGCATTGAATGTAATAATTAAGATATTGCATTCATTTATTTAGGATGTAATATTAAATTTACTTTTCCCCTGGCTTTCTGTACTTGGATATTGATCACACTTTTAGGCAAAATCTGTCTTTTCACAGTTTGAAACCCAGCAGGAATAAGCAGGAGTCATTTAGGCCAGTTCTGAAGTTAAGAGGTGTGTATAGTCCCCCTTCTAGTTTTTGAGAGAATTTAAGTACAGATTAAGTTTTCCTTGGGAGTTGAAATTCATTGAAAAAGGCATCTTTCCCTAGACTTCTGTTTTGGGGGAGATTTTTTTTATTACTGTTTCAATTAATTGTGCTTGGTTTATTAAGGTTTGTTTGTTTTCTGGTGTTAGTCTTTCTAGGCTTGCCAGTCTTTGCCAATGTTTCATTGTACTATATTACTTGTGCCTCTGATGACCTGTAAGGTTGAACATCTTTTCATGTGTTTATTGAATATGGTCTTAATCACTTAAATAAACATGACTTAAAAGAACATTTTTTTCTTTACACACAATAGTGGAAATTGTTACAGAGCTACATGTGTTCTTTTTCTGAAAGCCTGAGAAGCCACTATTTGGTATGTGTTCTTTTACTGTCAGAGGGGAAAGACCTCTAAGAGACTACCCTTGAAGTTCCTGCTTAGATTTAGTAGAGGTCATGTCTGTTCATATTCCTTCCGTGGGTTCGAGCATATCATGCAACTGTTTCTTGTAGGTAGAGAAGGGAGCTGTCCTCCTGCCTGTGTGTGTATAATTGGTACTAGTTTGTTTTTACTTTTTTTAATTCTAAATATAAGACTTGTTGGTCATGTATTGCAGATATTTTCTCCTATTTTATGACTTGCCTTTTTAATTATCTAATGACTTTTTAATAATACATTTATTAATTTTAGTGTTGTCTAGTGTATCACTATTATTTTTTAATTGTGTTCTTTACTTCTTAAGGTATCTTTTCCTACTTGCAAAATCTGAAGATTTTATAATATGTTTCAGTCTTTTTGCCTTTTACAATATAATCTGCAGTCTATTTAGGATTAATATTCAGCTGACATTTTAACATACTCGTGCAACTCTAGATTCTAAAGAAAGCTAAGTGATTTCTTTTGTTTTTTGAGAGTAGGTCTCTCTATTTTTGCCCATGGAACTGCAGGCTCACGTTGTCCGGGGTACCACAGACTCAAGCAGTCCCCAGCCTCAGCTTCCCAGGTAGCTGGGATTACAGGCCTGCGCCACCACACCCAGCTATTTTTTTGGAACTAGGTCTCACTACAGGCCCCAGGTGGGACTTGAACCACAATCCCTAGCCCTGGCCGCTTCATAGGCTGAAGCTTACAGGCAGGAGCCACCTTGCCTGGCTCGCTAAAGTGATTGCTAAGCTCAGATTAACTTTACGTATAGAAGCAACAACACTAAATTCATATATGTAGAAGAACTGTTAGTAACATTTTACCAGATTATATTTCAAAATGTGTTAGGCACATTTAGAAATTTACTACATTTAAAACTGCAAAAAGTCGTGCTTTTCATTTCTAAAGGTAGTCAAACTATAGTGTAGGCTCAATTAATACCAATTGCTTAGCTATGCCAACATTGAAAGCAAACATCTGTGCATTAAATGAGACCTTAATTTTGATCTTTCTGGAAGTTGAGATTTTTCAGTTTTATTTCATCTTATATGCTTGGTTTTCTCTTCTTATCCAAACCTGTGTCTGCTGGTATCTGTTGAAAAAAACAAATAATTTTGGGGTGTTTAAACCAGAAACTGCTTAAAGGCTGGGCACGGTGGCTCGTGCCTGTAAGCTTCAGCCTATGAAGCAGCCGGGGCTAGGGGTCGCAGTTCGAGTCCCGCCTGTGACCCGTAGCGAGACCTAGTTCCAAAAAAATAGCTGGGCGTGGTGGTGCGCGCCTGTAATCCCAGCTACCTGGGAAGCTGAGTCTGGGGATTGCTTGAGTCCGTGGTACCCCGGGCAACGAGAGCTTGCAGTTCCACGGGCAAAAATAGCGAGACCTAGTCTCAAAAAAATAAATAAAAATAATTTTAAAAAATAAACCAGAAACTGCTTAAATAATAGAATTTCCATTATACAAGCACATTGATAATTTACCTTTCTTCATCAGTGATTGAAGTTGTTCCATTCAGAAGTGGTTCTTACACCTAAACTTTAAATATCTATTGGGGCACTATTGGCTATTTACATATTTTTAGGAGAGTTTGGAGATTACATTTTAGCTAGTAAAAAATTAATTATTAAAGGCCGGGCATGGTGTCGCATGTCTGTGAGCAGCAGCCTTGGAAGCCACGGTGGGGACCAGGGATCGCAGTTCGAGCCCCATTTGGGGCAACACAGCGAGACCTAGTTCTAAAACAATAGCTGGGTGTGGTGGTGTGCACCTGTAATCCCAGCTACCTGGGAAGCTGAAGCTGGGGATTGCTTGAGTCCATGGTACTCCGGACAACGTGAGCCTGCGGTTCCATGGGCAAAAATAGAGAGACCTAGTCTCAAAAAAAAAAAAAAAAAAAAAAAAAAAAATTAGTTATTAAAACATTGACCAAGTTAAATAGTAACATTTGATATAGGTTGGTTTTAACTTTGCACATGGTATTCATAATCCTTCCTTAATTTTTATTTACAATGAAAAGCCTAGTCTCAGTTGTCTTTTCACATTCATAGTTTAGCTTTGGAATTGGTCAAAACCCTTACCTGAGATAACGAGTAAATAACTTACACACTTAGTAGTTTTACATACAGGTACATATTGAAGATCATTTTTATGGTAAAATACTAAAAAAATCACAGATTTTTGAAAGACTTGATTCAGTATGTAAATTAATTCCATCTTTGTGTTCACCTTAAAAAAATACATGCTGGTGCATTTTTGTTTTCAAATTTTGTCTGATACCTACTATAAAAACAATGTCAGGATACAACTCCAAATTCCATTTCTGACACTTCAACTGTAACATTTCAGAGGACTGGATTTAATCAAAGGTTATGCCCCAGTTATGTGGTGGCAGTTCCAATCTTATGGACGTGCAGTAATTTTTCACTTCCAACTTACAGATTTTTGTGATTCTGAAGATCTTCCCTCCTCAAGTAATTTGATAGTCAGATGAATTAACATGACTAGATTCAGTATTTTTAGCAGTAAATACAGACCATTATCCAAGACTTGTTTTATTAATAGAATGTTGCTCTTGCTTTTCAGCGGGGATCTGATGAGCTTCTTTCTTCTGGCATCATTAACGGACCTTTTACCATGAACAGTTCTACTTCTGCAGGTGTGTATGGTGAGTTTTGTTTTTTTTTTTAAACCTGAATTATCTGCTTTACCTGGTTTTCAGGTTTTTTTTTCAGTATTCCTCTTATTCATAGGAATGTCTTGAAGTGCCACTATTTATAATGAAAGCAGATGTATTGCAGTAAAGTTCGTGTAAATTAAAGTACTAATTATAGTTCTCTTAAGTTTTGAAGATTAGAATGACTCTAACTCAATAATTCCTTTTCACTGATGTTCTTTATACTACATAGTTGGGATAAAACTATCATTAAGTTAGTGATCCAGCGGAGGAGAAAGCTAGGTTTTGAAATGTTACTTTGATGGATTTATAACAATAGAATTTTTTATCTATAAAATCATTGTTTTAAAAAAACTGAAGCACAGTTGACATCCCTTAAGGGATTTAAAAGTAAATGTCTCTGGAATTTGTAAAATGAATTGAAGGAGCGCAGTACTGGAGGGAGACAACAGTTGAAAGATCTTGATGTACAGGTCTCCTATGTTCTATGGGATGTACAATATAATGAATAATAATTTGTACTGTAGAGTAGCAGTTGTAATGGGGTGATTTAGAGAACTTAGGTGATGAAATTAATAGTAATTGGTGGTTAATTGAACATCTGAATAAGGGATTCCATGATGATTTCCAGGTTTTAGACTTGTATAATTGGATAGATGAAGAGTGGTGCCGTTCAATTATATCAGAAATATCGGAAGAACAGAGTTTGAACAACATACAACAGGTTCAGATTTTTTTATGTCAAGTTTGAGGTTCCTCTGGAACATCCAAGTGGAACAGTGGAATAGGCAGTGAGTTCTTCTGGTCTCAACACCACAAGAGAAATTTGGAAGTCAGTTGACAACTGAAGCCATGAGAGTGGAAAATCTCAGAAAAGGTGAGATTTTTATTCAGATTTTCTCTATATATATATATGTTACAGGGAGTTAGTGGATCTTCTCTAAACCCAGAGCTACATGATGTTTGAGAGAGTAAACAGTCTTTATATAAGGACTCAGAGAAGTGGATCAGACTCAGGGAGGGCAAAGATGAAACGGAAAATCAGGGACGATGTTAAGATAATGTGTGGGAATTGATCGGTCATGTACTTCACTTTAGAAGGATTAAATGGAAACATTTTTTTAGTAATGGCAGAAATGGGATTTGTTCATGTGAAAGTATGAGCAAAGAAATTTACACAAACTCTGAGTTAACATTAGTACCTAGAGAACTTGTTAAAGTACAGTTGCTGAGTCCATTCCCAGCATGTCTAATTTTGTTTCTAATCTAATGGGCTGAGTTTTAAAAATTTGCATATTCACTAGCTCCCAGGTAGTGGTGAGGCTGCCATTTGAGGAAACACACTTAGAAAACTACAGGCTGGAGGAAACTCTAGAATCTGAAATTTATAAACCTAATTATCTCTTGATGTGGTGTTTAAAAAAAATTCTGACCTGATTTCCCAGAGTCACAGTAAATCTGGGATGATTTTTGCTTTTGTTTGTTTATTTACCAACTCCTTGGAATGAATAAAAGGTTAACATACTGCTTGATTGAGCACTTAGAAAAAGAAGAGGATGAGATGTGAGTTTAACAGGTTGCAGCAGTTCTGTTTTTTTTTGTTTTTTCATGCTTTGAATTTCTTATTTCCATTCTAGATTCAGTACTTCTCTTCCATAAACGCATCCTCTATCCTCTTTCGAGGACTTTTTTGGCAAAGCCCTGTAAATATAGGTAACCTTACAGACTGACTAAAAGTACCTGCACTATAAAATACTAGTTTTAGCATCATTTTTCAGCATAGTTTAGTATAACATATATTATAGTGTAGTAGTGGTTTTGAGGTATTCTGATGAAAATTTATAAACTTGACTAATTTCTTACAGGTTTATGTCTATTTGCAGGTTTTTTTCTTCCTCTGTGGAATAAGATGAAATAAGTCTAATGGAATTTATTCCATTACTTAGTCTCTTCTCTTTCCTGAATCTAAGTGTTTTCTCTCCTTCTAGTATATAAAAGTTATCAATTATATTCATCATAAGAAGAAAAAAAAAATCATCTATGACTCTTACTTACATCTTCTTCTGACCGCTAATTATATAACTATGTTGATAGGTATTCAGGATTTTTTCAGACTATCTGTATTAAATTTTGGTTTTGTTATTATGAGTGATTAACGAAGGGGTTTTATTACTTTTCAAAAAAGAATAACCAAAAACCCCAATACAGAAAATCAGGTGAATTAAAACAGTTTTACATACTACATTGATGATCAGGTTTTGAAGCCCAAGGCTCTCATGAGGAAATTTCTTTCTGGTTTGCAAAAGCTGTGAGAGAATGTTAATATCATAAGGTCAATTACAAGTATTTCGCACTTTTTTTTTTCTTTCCTTTTTTTTTTTTTGACAATAGGTCTCGCTATTTTTGCCTGTGAAACTGCAGTCTCACGTTGCCCAGGGTACCATAGACTCAAGCAGTCCCCAGCCTCAGCTTCCCAGGGATTACAGGTGCGCGGCACCACGCCCAGCTATATTTTTTTGGAACTAGGTCTTGCTACTTGCCCCCAGCAGGACTCGAACCGCGATCTGTGGCCCTGGCTGTGGCTTCCTAGTCTGTGGCTTCCTAGGCTGCCACTTACAGGCATGTGCCACCATGCCAGCCTGTTTCACACATTCTTAAGGGGCTGTTGTATCCATCACTCGGTAAAAGTTTATGGGTAGCCACTGAAATTTGACAAATGGTGTGGTGAAGCTAAGGCCTCCATCCCACAAACACTTGGTTATGGTACAACCATGGATAATGGGGTGGAGGCGGGCTGGATTTTTAAATATATATATATATATATATATATATATATATATATTTTTTTTTTTTTTAAGACTAGGTCTCGCTCATGTTGTCCAGGTTGTCTTGCGGACTCAGGTGATCCCTAGCCTCAGCCTCCCAAGTAACTGGGATTACAAGCGCATGCCACCACACCTAGCTGGGATCTTGTAATTTGAACAGCTAAGAAAAACTAGGATTAACTCAATTTGGGTAGATTACCAGACTACCAAAACTAGTTCTTCAGAGGAGATGGAATTCATTTGCCCAGCTGGAGTAAATAAGTCTTGGATACAATTTTTCCTAGCCACAGAGTTTAGCTGGGAGACAGCATATCTATATAAATTTCATTTGTCATAGTCACCACTCCAACTTCAGTATCTGTGTATAGTAAAAAGATGCTAAGGAATGCTGCTACTAAATTAGCTTCCAGGAAAATTAATTAACTTTATTAGTCATTTTGACTTTTTCTCATAGGAACAGATTTCAGCTTTCACTCTAACATTGATTAGGGTCATTTCCTTTGTTGCTTTTTTTATTTTGAGGAAGCAAATCCAATAGTACTGGGGCCACTGAGAATATAAGCTAACATTAGAACTAAAGGAAACACATAGCTAAGTTTTACTTTAATCACATTCACAAGTGGGGATTTTTTTTAAAGTTCATAAATGAGAATTTATCACATAAATAAGTCATTTATTTACAAAATTATTATTCTCAAAACATTTTTTTCCACCATTTTTTAAATTCTCCTGTGTTTTAAAGGGGAAAACCTACCCTAGTTAAAAAATATACTACTAAATTTAATCATGCAGTGTCACCAGACTGAAAAAGACAAAATTATATTGTATTGGCTACGTAGTTGTTATAAATAATGACAGCACATGTCCTATACATGCTCCCTTCACTTTCAGTCATTGTCTGAACCATTTGGAGGTAAGAAAACCAACCCATCACTGAAAACATGCCCAAATGCCCGAAGACGGTACACCCCATACATCATCACATGCATCTGATTAGGAGTCAGTCCATTAAATGTAACGGCCACATCTGAACAACAGCCTTCTTCCAGTTTGGAGTGCTTTGTTAATGTCTCTTTAATATAAAGCCCAACAGTTTGTGTATTGAATACGTCTTTTCCTTGAGAATCTTCTGCATGTTCTGCAAATACTCCAGCATATTTCAGGCAGACTGCCAGCTGCTTATCTTCAGATATCTTCCAAATTAACCCTCTCTGCCTAGGACAATTTTCAGGGACACTGATAAGGTGTTTAAGTCTTTTTATTGATTCTATACTTAAGACAACTCCTCCTTCCATGCTGACATATTCAAGGTCACCAGATTTTACCATGTGACCTATATAGAAAGGTTGTGATGGATCCTTTTTTAACAAAAAATACTTTAAATTTTCAATAATGGCAAATGTAGTGGGACGAGCCAAGAAGAACCAGTTGTATTGGTCTTTATATTTATCAAAGACATATTTAAAGGCTTTTTTCATCATTAACCACATGTCGCTTGTTTCCATGTTAATTGATTCAAACACTTTAACATTTTCAGAACTGAAGAACTCTGCTTTATCACAATGTTTGATCCAAGTTTCCTTCACTGCAGCCCAGAGACTCAGATCTTTGGGCGTTACTTGGATGATACAGTACACCTGAGAGCTCTTACTGAGTTCCACCTGCTTATCCTTCAAAATTAAGTTATCATCTTCATCAGGCGCTCGTAGATGATGATGCTTGTGGTGGTGCCTTCTAAGCCGGTGGCCAGTTCCAACATGTCCTAGCATAGTGATCAAAATGCAGAATATGCTTCCAAGCAGCACACCCTTCAAAAATGAACTGCTTTCAAAAAGCATTTTTCCCCGCCGATGTAACGGCTTAGGGTAGGCTCGGGCTGGCTGGCACAGCAGCACACGTTTCCTCTTGCGTTGACGCACCACTTGCTCGTACTCCTGGTTGGCTGTTCTTGGTGTCCGCACCTTCTTGTTGGAGCTTTCTTGTTGGTTTCGCTGCCGCAGGAGGGGGAATCAGGAAGTAAACCCTGCAACCCGGAAGCCGCGTTGAGTTTTTGCGTCACACCCGGTTTTATCTGTAACTTGTTTCTGTTCATCCCTTTGCCTAATATTCCCTACGATAACTTTCTTTTAATTATTTATAAAAACACTCCCTTTATTTCTTGCAAATCCTAATACTTTTTATGATAAACATTAGGTACTTTACCAAATACTAATAAACTTACTGTGTTCTTTTGCTTTGCAAATAAGTGCTTTCTCTTAATGACTTTGAAATTTCTGTTAAATCAAACTTTAGTTTCTTTTAAATAGACAAATTTTGCTAGCACGATTAAGTTTTCTTGCAGATACCAGTAGGATTAGGAAAGATAGATGTTTATTTCTGTCATATTTCAGTGCTTTGAGGTCTATGGTGTCAGCGCCCAAGTTTAGCAAATGATCTGTCTAAAAGTTGCTGGAGCATCAGTCAGTAGGAAGAAAAGGAACATATCTCCCTCTCAGTAAAAGACACTTAGAAGAATAGCATATAACGTTTCTGTTTGCATTCAGTTACTTAGTCACAGAGCTATTCTCCTTGCTGAGGAGACTTGGAATGGAGGGGTTTTTTGTCTATGTATGTTTTGTTTTGTTTTTTGGGAGGCATATATTTAGCTGAAAACGTGATTTCTGTGAAGGAAATACTAAATATTAGCAAATAAATTGTACTCTCTGCTGTTCTAATTCCACAATTGCCCTAATTTGTCTGTCCAGTTCATTCGGATACCTGGCTGTTAATAGCAAGAAATGCATT
Source organism: Uropsilus gracilis (assembly GCA_004024945.1). Taxonomy (NCBI): domain Eukaryota; kingdom Metazoa; phylum Chordata; class Mammalia; order Eulipotyphla; family Talpidae; genus Uropsilus; species Uropsilus gracilis. The sequence continues at coordinate 16,213 of PVHY01016977.1, forward strand.
GAAATCTTGTAAATAAAATTGTGTGAAGACCTATAAATCCTAATTTCCAAATGTGATAGTGTGAGAGATTTTTTTTTTTTTTTTTTTTTTTTTTTGAGACTTGGTCTCCCTATTTTTGCCCATGGAACCGCAAGTTCACGTTGCCTGGGGTACCACAGACTCAAGCAATCCCCAGCCTCAGCTTCCCAGGTAGCTACGATTACAGGCGCACACCACCACGCCCAGCTATTTTTTGGGAGTAGGTTTCACTGTGTTGCTCCGAGCGGGACTCGAACCGCAATACCTAGCCCTAGTCACTTCATAGGCTGAAACTTACAGGCACGAGTTACCGTGCCTGGCTTTTTTTTTTTTTTTTTTTTTTTTTTTTTGGTTAGGTTTCGCTATTTTATGCCTGTGGAACCGCAGGCTCATGTTGCCCAGGGTACCACAAACTCAAGCAATCCCCAGCCTCAGTTTCCCAAGTAGCTGGGATTACAGGTGCATGCCACCACGCCTGGCTATATTTTTTTGGAACTGGGTCTCACTACGTGCCCCCGTCGGGACTCGAACTGCGATCCCTGGCCCCAGCCACAGCTTCCTAGGCTGCCGCTTACAGGCATACACCACCATGTTCGGCCAGATTACTCTTAAATTTATTAAAAAGTAAAGCAGTGCCTTAAATTAGCTCTGAGAAGTCATAAATTTAAAGTCATGAAGTGTTTGTTAGCCCTGTTTTGTCGTTTAAATTTTGTCATATATGACTTAAATAGAATCTATTTACTTATACTATCAACCTTAATGAAGTAACTGGGGCAAGACTGTCTCACAGTGTATGTAGCAAAAATATTAGGCAGTTTTGTGGAAACTAAGTAGAGCAGGACTGAGATCTCAGGGAGAAGTAAACAAATGAAGTTAACTCAAGCAGAGGTGACACAGTTGCAGTTTGAGTCCTGCCGGGGGCACATAGCAAGACCTAGTTCCAAAAAAACAGAACTGGGCGTAGTGGCGTGTGCCTGTAATCCCAGCTACCTGGGAAACTGAGGCTGGGAATTGCTTGAGTCTGTGGTACCCCGGGCAATGTGAACTTGTGGTTCTACAGGCAAAAATAGTGAGACCTACGCTCAAAAAAACAAAATAAGTCCATGTAATAGCCACAAAGAAAATAGCTATGGAATATATACAAAAGATAATGAGAAAGGAGCAGTCAAAATTGTAGAGACAAACTAGAATAGTTTGTGCAAGGGCCTGGGAAGAAAAGAGTGATAGGGAGCTGTTAAATAGAGTTTTAGTTTTATAAGGTGAAAAATATGGAAATAGATTGTGGTGATAGCAACACTACTAGTGTATTTCAGACCGTGGATTTGTAAAAAGATTAATTTTAAATGTTAAGATAGTAAATGTTTTGTGTATTTTATCACAGTTAAAAAATATATTTTTAAATGTAGATAGAGTGCTCTCACTGGAAAACTCTAAGATACATTAAATTCACAAGGTACAAAAAGATAAATGTTTATTGTTAAAGTAATATGAGAGGGTTATATCATATATGAAAAGAAAAATAATATATTTGTCGAGAACATAAATACGGTGGGACTACTGCATTTAATGGTATAGACCATGTTTTCTCTGAAATATAGAATGAGGCAAGGGTTTTTGTTCTTGTTAGTTACTTTGTAGAAGTAACTAACAGCTGGTCCCAGCCTGTTCAGTAAAACTAGACTAAGGAAAGGCTTACTGTTTGGGATTAAAGATCTAAAGAAATAAAACATACAACAGAAAAACATAATTTAACAGGGTTGCAGGACACAAGTTCAGTGTGCCAAAATCATTATGTTTTCATATAAAGTGTTTATGTCCCTTTAAGATTATAAAGTACATTGGGATAAGTATGTGAATATGTGTGTGGCCATGACACTGAAAACCACAGAACATTGTTGAGAACAACTAACGAAGGAAATGAATGCAGTGTTACTGACATATAAAGAGTTTGGCAGATTCAAAGTTATTAAGATTGTGTTTCTCCCTTAAATAAGAAACTGACTTAAAGAATAATTTTAAACTACAGTTCTCACATCAGTGTGGTAGTAACAAATGATAAAAGTATAGCTTAATTGAGAGGCTGGTGGTTTTAGAAGGGAGGCTGACTGCAAAGGGTGCTTTGCCAGATGATAGAAATATTCTATGTCTTGATTCTTGTGATTATATGGATATATATATATATTTCTCAAAAATCTGCCTTTAAAATTTGGATGGTTTTTATTATATCTCTAGGATAGTTTTACTGATAAATTTGTCCAGTTTTGAGGTGGAAATATATGAAATTCTAAAATATCTCAATCCTATCTCTTTGGAACATGACTAATACATAGTAGATATTAAGTAGTTTTCAGTATTCTTATTGTTGTAACAGATTTGTTCAAATGTTTTTAAGATAAATTTTTATGAAGTAATATACACTGTAATGTGTAAGTTTCAGGTATATTGCAGGTATAATTTGGAAAATATAATATATCCTTTTGTGTAGAGACTAATTCTAAAAAGTTATGTGTTCAGTGCATTAGAATTTGTTTCCTATTGATTTTATTAAATTATGACTGTGTGTTTGCTTATATATACTTTCCATTTTAAGATTGTCATTTTGATTGAGTCATTAGGTACAATCACCTTTGGAACTTTTAGATTAGTAGATTTCATAGAATAATACAACTTTCAATTAATTTTGAGCAATTTTAATACCAAAAAAGATAGAAGGAACGTGTTTTTGTAAAATAGTCCTTAGGAAAATCTGGACATATATTAGCCACTGTGTTCTAGGCATTGCACCTAGCATTTAAATGTATTTTCTTAATTTTCAAGAGAGTCCTGCTGTAATACTAATTTAACAGCAGAACATTCTGAGGCTCAAGTTAATGTCCAGTAACTCTCCCAAAACATGAGAAAGCTATCATATTTTAGTTAGGTTAATGTGATGTTGGATTGAGTTGGAGTGGAGGGAATTGAAACTAGAGAAAGCGAGAGTAGAAGGAGCAAGGTCATAGATGAAGTTGTTGACATTGAGGGTAAAGATGAAAAATACAATCAGTCATTTTGGTTTTTGGTTTTTGGTTTTTTTTGAGACTAGGTCTTGCTATTTTTGCCCATGGAACCGCAGGCTCTCGTTGCCTGGGGTACCACAGACTCAAGCAATCCCCAGCCTCAGCTTCCCAGGTAGCTGGGATTACAGGCGCGCACCACCACACCCAGCTATTTTTTTTGGAACTAAGTCTCACTACGGGCCCCAGGCAGGACTTGAACCGCAATCCCTAGCCCCGGCCGCTTCATAGTCTGAAGCTTACAAGCACGAGCCACCGTGCCCGGCCTTACAATCAGTCATTTTGGAGGGAAAAAATATTTCATGGTGATAGAAGAAATCTCATATCTCGTATTAGTTCACATTAAATCAATTGCCAGTAAATATTTGATAGCCTGTTAATTACTACAAGCTGACCTAGGTATTTACTGTTTATAGGGACAGACCTGTAAAGACCTCCCTCTAATAATTGATAATCTTTTGGGTTCTTATGGGATCCTGTCTTTATTTGTGAACATAGAGAATTTGGGAGGAAGTGCTGGTTTGCATAGTATGTCTGTCTATTCACCTTTAATCAAGTGAAGTTTTGTATCACAGATTATGGATACAGAATGTTCCTTGTAGTTTTTATATAGTCCTTATGAAATTTGTTTATTTGGGATCCAGTCACCTGATTGTAAAGTTCTTAGTGTTTTAGAAAAATGATAATTTTAGGTCCTTGAAGAGATTGTACTTTCCTCAAAAGTGTTAAGAATGGTATTTCATATTTTAAAAAGTTGTGAAACTTTTGACTTTCAGATAATTTGCATTTAATATAGTACTGTTTCTGGGAAGAACATTTTGAATCTTATGTATATTATTTGAGTATTCATGGGCTTGTCAATTCTAGTCTTTGTCTGTATTAAAATAATAGGATTTGATGAAAATACAGTTGTAAGCCAGGATAAAGGATTTCTTTATACTGGTGGTTCTCAAACTTCAAGTTACATCAGGATCATCTGGAGGACTTGTTAAAAATGCAAGTTGCCGAGCTCCACCCTTGTTTCTGATTCAGTAGGTCTGGGTTTAGAGCTGAAAATTTGCATTTTCGACAAGGTGATATTTGGCTGAGAACTACTGTTATGAAATAAAGATTATGATTGTCCTAGGAAATTGTAATTTAACATCTAAAAATGTTTTCATTAAAAAATATATTTAACACCCAAAAATAAACTTAAATTTTTATAAACATACAGGTGAAATGAAATGCAAATCCCATTAGGAATTGCTAGGCATGGTGTATATATATAAATAGCCTTTCCTAAAAATCATTGTTCCTATAATTATTTAGAAGAGCACATTAGAAAAGATATCCTTAAAAATAATTTAAACACTGCATTTACTGTTCTGTACCTGAAATAAAAAGCTAGCTACTGAGAGCTACATAATACCTCCAAATAAAAATTCACTTACTTCAGTCTTTTCCTTTAAGTTAAAAAGTGACTTCAATTTTAAAGACCTACAGTGAAAAACTAAAAAACCCATAATTGGAAAGGTAAATGGTCTTGTTTTCTACTACTGTCCTTCTCTCCTTTCTACTTTTTATTAGCCCCAGAATTCCCTGACTTGAAAGCAAAACTCTTAGAGGATGAAATGTAACAATATGGTTAATAGGCTATGTCAACCCAAATTAGTTACAATAATTTAAAAAATTTTTGTTTTTTAGCTAATGGGAATGACAACAAGAAATTTAAAGGAGATAGACCTCCCTGTTCACCTTCTCGTGTTCTCCATCTTCGCAAAATTCCAAATGATGTCACCGAAGCAGAGGTCATATCATTAGGTCTACCATTTGGCAAAGTAACTAATCTTTTGATGTTGAAAGGAAAAAGCCAGGTATGTAATATTTAAAGATTGAACCACAGTGATTATCTCTGGGTGTTAAATAAAATTATTTTTATTCTTTTGAACTTTTATGTATTTTCTAAATTTTATAAAGTAGTTTTATAGATAAAAAAGTGTTTCATAAAGTAGTTTTTAGATAAAAAAATTTCTGTATCATAGGACGTAACAAAAATGTTAACACAGGAAACAGGATTGTCTCATTCATTTACTTGTCTTTTTCCTCAACAGAAAACAGATTTTATGTTCTAATTCATAAGATGATTTATAAAAATATCCTGTGATTGTCAGAAGACCCTGGCAAAGTATATAAATTATCTCATTTGGCAAATTAAAGAATTCATTTCAGTGTTCAAAAATGTTTGGTATTTGTAGTTTAGGAATTAATTGGTAGATTCTTTAATAATTTGAAAGAAACTAAAAACTTCTTCATTTTAGGAGTTAGTTTTTCTCAAAGACAAATAAAGCAACTTTTATGGTGACCACAACAAAAGTATAATTACTTACATTGATTGCAATAATTGCGACTTTTCTGATCTAATTCAGGCCCCATTGGGGTGAATTTTTTAGTTTTTTTTTCCTAGTAATTAACATCTCTGTTTAATAGGTATGAGGTTTTTAAGATCAAGAGAATAGAGTTCAGTAACATGTTCCACTATTCAACCCTTCCTGTGCTTACACATTCCTCTTACTTCTTTGGGAGATAGTGTACTTGGACCTTTATTTTAATACATTTGTCTCCACTGAAAATGTTATGGTTTACATGGTTTGATAAGAGCCACCAAGGCCATGTCTCCAATGGCTGTGAGATGTTTAACAGCCAGGTATCATGTACATCATCATGTTTCAGCTACTGGATGTTGAATGACTGTGAAAGGCTGCTGCATTTTCTCCTACTTGGCATGAATTTATATGTAGTGCTGAATAGCTGTTCTATTCATTGCTTGTCTTGTGATCATAATGCTGTTTAGAAAGCATCATGTTAGTAATATTCTAGCCATAATTTCAAGAGATGCTGATGTAACTAGAAGTTCTTTTGCCAAATATATATATTAGTCTTTCCTAGGTACTTGGTGCTGGAGTCTTGAAGTAGAGTGAGGGTTATTTTCACCAGCCTTTCTCTGATAGTGATGTTTGGATTTCTCTCTATTCCACAATAAAGATCCAGCCCTTGTACTTCAGACAAACAATTCTTAATTTTAAAAGATTTCGTGTGAGAAAATTTTAATTTTACATTTTTTTTTATACTTTCAGGAAAAACAGGACAGGAATCATGGTTTAAAAAAACAAACTTTGCCGGGCACGGTGGCTCGTGCTTGTAAGCTTCAGCCTATGAAGCGGCCGGGGCTAGGGATCGCGGTTCGAGTCCCGCCTGGGGCCCGTAGCGAGACCTAGTTCCAAAAAAATAGCTGGGCGTGGTGGCGTGCGCCTGTCATCCCAGCTACCTGGGAAGCTGAGGCTGGGGATGGCTTGAATCCGTGGTACCCCGGGCAACGAGAGCCTGCGGTTCCACGGGCAAAAATAGCGAGACCTAGTCTCAAAAAAATAAACAAATAAATAAAAAATAAAAAAACAAACTTTTCCTTTATGTGACTGATGTTAGACATTGAATTAATCCTTAACAAGTGAATATTGCCATCATTGTTTTGTCATTTTAAATCCTCTTAAATTAGGAAAAAGTATGTTGAGAATATACTGGGGTGGTGATTTTAAAGTACATCATAGTTTTTATACTTTTTAGGCAATATAAATCTTGAAGATAGTGCAATCTTGTGAATTGAGTAATTTGTGTCTTTCATCATGTGGCTAATATTTCTGCTTCACAGAATATTGTTAGTTCAAGTGACCCATTTAATTGATTTAGTTGTGACAGTTGATACAGTTAAGCATCATATTTTACATTTGTCAAGTTGTTAGTCTTTTCCCAAAATATTTGCCAAATGGAAAGATTTGACAGATAAAGCAATTATAAACTAAGAAATAGTTTGATTTATATACTTAACATTTCCTGTGTTCAACAAGTTAATACATATTTTATAAACAAATTGTTTTATGCATAATTTGAAATGGTTGCTAGATGCTTACTAATTAAATGTTTTACTGTATTTAAAAGAAAAGAATTATATAGCTGATAGATCAAATGCTCTCCCTGAACTTTAAATGGGTTGTTCCTACAAGTGCTAATTAGGGCTCAGAATGGTTAGTAAATATCTGTATTTTATCTTCCTAACTAACCATTAAGTTAGGGTGCAAAACCTGCCACCTTAGAAGCTCAGTTAGTATTCTGTTCTAGTCACATAAGTTATAGGAATCCTGACAGCTAGAGAAATTGTACATAGATTAAGACATAAATACTAGGTTGTTTCTTCCAGTTCAGATCTTCATGTGTTACTTTTCAAACATCTAATACTTGTAGTACACCAATTATGAATATTATAAAATTCATGAGTAGACTCATCAGTGTTGGTCTAATGTATAATGTAGTAAGTTCTCTGAGTTCTCTAATTTAAATTTTATAAGAAACAGAAATAAAGGAAAACTAAAAGCCACATAAAATCACTTGGGGGGGGCAGTTTGCCACTCCCAAATCCTTTATTGAACCCAGCTTTTCCAATGTTTCCAATTAACATCAGTGATACATTTTAAATAAAGCAAGTTTCCTTGTACCCTTGGGGCCAGTGCTGTTTCTGTAGGGAAACCATAGGTTTAGCGCCAGGTAGAGTAACAAAATCTTAACTATTTTATAAAAAACATTAGCTTTCACTTTACCCTCTTGTGTTTATATTGCAGGCGTTCTTAGAAATGGCTTCTGAGGAAGCTGCTGTTACTATGGTGAATTATTACACTCCTGTTACTCCTCATCTTCGAAGCCAGCCTGTTTATATTCAGTATTCCAACCACAGAGAACTTAAGACTGACAATCTGCCTAATCAAGCTGTAAGTATTAAAAAAGTTATAAGAAAAAATACAGTATCTTAAAACTACCTTTGTGTTTTTCAAAGGGGAAAAGTCATGTTTTTCTTCATCTGGGGGTACTTGATTAGTGTACTATGTAAGTTCTTTCCTAAAGGTTTAGGAATAAGAAATCATGCCATTTAGAACTAATTTTATGAGGAAAACAAGAAACTTGCATTGTTGTATAACTCGTAAAATTACAGATCTAAGAGGAGCTTTAAAGCCAATCCTTTCTTTTCACAGACTTTATACCATACAGTTAGAAGTCAGTCCCTTTTCACAGTCTGTAACAAAGTGACGTTCTATTGTGATGTTACGTAAATGATTTTAAGATGTTGGTAAGAATTTGTGTAGTTATATTTATTAAATGATTTTTAGCTCTTTAAGATGATTATGGAATTTTGGGGCTGGGCGCGGTGGCTCATGCCTGCAAAGCATCAGCCTATGAAGCGGCCCGGGCTAGGGATCGCGGTTCGAGTCCCGCCTGGGGCCCGTAGTGAGACCTAGTTCCAAAAAAAAAGCTGGGTGTGGTGGCGCGTGCTTGTAATCCCAGCTACCTGGGAAGCTGAGTCTGGGGATTGCTTGAGTCTGAGTCTGTGGTACTCCGGGCAACGAGAGCCTGCGGTTCCTCCACCGGCAAAAATGGTGAGACCTAGTCTCAAAAAAAAAAAAAAAAAAAGATTATGGAATTTGGAATATCATACCTCATTTTAAATTTTTTTATGTAATTCATATTGAGTCTTTTATGTTTCTGCAGGTTGATTTTTAATTGGTTAAAATAATTGTTACATGAAGATAGAAAAATTTATCCATTATGCACATATGTTTTATGAGAGTTTTTAAAAATTCTATTGAACATGTTTGACCCCCATATTCTTACTCTAGCTCTTTGGTTCTTTGTTGAAAGTTATTATAATAAGGGCTGCCAAATTTAAATTATACTTTTCCACGGTTTAAAAATAGTGGCATTTCCTGCATGTAATCTTCAGATTACTCTAAAGAGATACTAACAGCATGTATATATCAGCTATATAAACTTAAAGAGTAACTGAAATGTTTGATATTTTAAAATAGTGTGGACTGTTTCAAGTGAAAAATTGGCCTAATAAATTATAAATGGGATACATTTTCATGTAAAACATTTAGTTACAAAGAAGTAAATCTAACAGAAATCATCCAGTTACCCAGACACAGCTAATAAGTAATATTTTGCTAACATTTGATATGTGGTCTTTTCCTCTATTCAGTTGTATTATTATTGTCTGTGTGTACTTTATTGGTTACATTTGACAGTATATTTGCTGAGAATAAGTGTATGCGTATTTTTAATTTTAATAAATGTCCTATGATTGCTTTCTGTGATGATTACATGCCGATTTCAGGTGCCATGGTAGTATTATCACCTGCAATTTTCCTCTCTTTCTTAGTATGGTAGATGAAAAATTGCATCTTATTATTTTATTTGATAGTTTGTAAAGTACTTAGTGATATCTGTAAATGCAATTTAAGAATACAGTCAGTGGCACAGTGACACAAGTACAAGATACAAACATTACTTCTACCATCAGATCTCTTTTGTTTTTCTAGACTTTATACCCATTAAACACTAACTTCCCATTCTACTGCTACCTTTTTTTTTTTTTTTTTTTTTGAGACTAGGTCTCTCTATTTTTGCCCATGGAACCGCAGGCTCTTGTTGCCCAGGGTACCACAGACTCCAGCAATCCCCAGCCTCAGCTTCCCAGGTAGCTGGGATGACAGGCGTGCACTACCACACCGCTATTTTTTTTGTAACTAGGTCTCGCTACGGGCCCCAGGTGGGACTTGAACCACAATCCCCACAGCCCCGGCTGCTTCATCGGCTGAAGTTTACAGGCACGAGCCACCGTGCCCTTCTCCACTGCTACCTTTAACCCCTGACAACACCATTTTCTATTCTGTCTTTCTGAGTTGTCTGCAAGTAGAATTTTTAAATTATTTTATATCAAATCAAGTGCTTTAATATTGTCTTGTGGTTTCTGACTTTGGTACCAAGCTCAAAAAGATTTAGCATACCGAGGTTAAAAATATTTTTATTATTTAAATCTTTGTTTTATTAGGATTATTTTGGGAGTGGAAAGTGAGGGTTAGAACTTCAGGTTTTTTTTAATACCCTGTAACCAATTTCTCCTTTGTTACTTTTTGAGTAACCCAGTTTTATCCAGTTTTTATCCATTTACATGAAACTGTCCTTTTTCATAATTTTGATATTTGTGCACCTGCCATGCCTACTTACAGTACACGCACACATGCAATTGTTATACTTGCCTACACATTCTGGTTGCATAGCCCAAATCTGCCTTCCTCTATGTTTTGCTCACATGTATAATTTCAGAATCTGTTATTTTCCATTCCTGTTTCTGTGTACCCTGTGGCTTAATACATTCTTGGTCAAGGCCCTATTCTTTATTCCTTTTTTTGTTTTCCGTCAGAAAATAACCAGCTAGTATATCTTATTCATTTCTCCAGGTATATTAGAATTATCTTGATAACTCTTACCCCTAAAAGTAGTTGGAATTGGGTTGCTTATATTGATTAATTTCAAGGTAAGATTTATATTGCTTTCTGATTCATATGAGAGAAAATTTTGTTTCTTGTCTCTTGGTAGAGTTTAAGTTTTGTAAGTAAGTTGTGTAATATAAGTCTTGAAAAAAGAATAAACAGTTTAATAAAACTCTTAAAGACTGGATTATTCTAAAGGGAAACAGTGAGAAATACAGTTGCTTGGCAACCAAAACCAGCCCAAATGACCTACTTTATTCTTAGATAGCCTTGATTTCTTCCTGGTATCCTCTCCACTTTGTTACTTTTGTGCAATTTTTTGCATTGATGTTTCATAAAACATAACATTTTTTCCTATTAGAAGTCATATACCAAAGTTAAGATAAAAAGTATATTTGCATATATAAAAATACCAGATACCTTTTTATTCTGTCAGCCCAAGAAAGTTGTTAGTGTTTCATTCTCCTTTTGTTCTCTGAATAGCAGGTTCCAAATGCACACATTACTTCTTTTCCAGCTTAAGGACATGTGTGCTGGGGGTCAGGTAACCATGAAGAATTATTGTCTCTTAATTTAAACTAAAGTTTTATCTACAGAATTCAGATCATATATTCAGGTGTAACATTCAAGAAATAGTTTGTGGTAATAGCTGTCATTACCTGGTACACTTTTTCCTGACAGTGTGTATGTGAGTTTATAAATCTGCAAATAGAAAACCATAGGGAAAGAATTCTCACTACAGTCCTAAAATTCGTCAAGCTTAACACCTGTGATCTATGAATTTTATTTATATTTGTCTACCTTTTGACTTTAGAAATGTTTTCTTTGCATCAACCAGGCATGTTTAAATTTCCCATCAATTGTCTACTTCCCCTATCATAATAAAATATTTTCTGATCATAGTGCTGGAGGCTTCATTAATAATTCATGAACCATTCCAGAGAGTTTGCTGTTGAAACATTTATAAATGATGTCCCATAATAGGAATTCTGCTGTCTCATAATCTGTAGAATCAGATACACAGAATGTATTTTCTGTGTATCTGAAATATATCTTCAGAGGCAGATAACATCTACACTTGCTTGCTTATTTGATTTTTTTCTTCAATGATGTCTATGTCTCAATTTCTGTTTTTATGGAAATATTTTGCCTAATTAAAAGTTGCAACTGTATATAGTTACTTATAAATATTTTTTTTCAGATGCTGTTTCCTCAGCATTTCATTTTCGAAAGTATTTCTTCCTTGCTTACTATATTTTATGCTCATTGCCCTGTGAAATACTAATATAGAGTATGTTAACAACTCTAGAATGTCTAGGATCATATACATCATGACTTCCAGTATTTCTCCACTGTGGTTTGTATTCTTTCAACCCTGAAAACAGGAGTAGAGAAAAAAGAACAACAGTAACAATCGCAGTAGACCTAGAAGCAGCAAGCATTTACTTATAATTGTTTAATTTAAAAAGATTGATAGAATGATTGGATGATAGAGTAAAAGTCAGTAAGGTTAAGTTTATTTTTGCTTGTATAGGATTAGTTTTGATAAGATATGATCATTTTAATCTAAGAGGAGAAGGAATCATTATTCCACTTAGAACCTCACTATCAGGGTATCTCTTCCCAGAGACAGTCAAGAGCTTCTGATGTCTAGTCATAGCTTTATACATAGCTAAGTTTGAATAAAATTAAAAATTCAGTTCCTCACTTGAACTGGTTATATTTCATGCTCAATTGCCATGTGGCTAGCTATCATATTTGGACAATGTGGATAGTTCAACATTTCCATCACAGGAACATCTTTTGGACAACATTTATTTTATTTCCCGTTTCTGCCTACCTTTTGTGAAGAGAGGAACAGCAAGGACACAGTTATGATATCCTTCTCTGCTAATTTTAGCCCCCTTGTTAGTTCTCGGTTTTTGTTGTTTGATTTCTTACCTAGTTATTGGCTCTAAGTGAAAATCTGGTTCAGTTCTCAAACTTTCATTTCTAATATTCTGTATTTGGTTTTATATGAGCATAGCTTTGGAAACCAATGATATAAAATGTTTGAATATTTATATACTATTCTCAAAGATAATTTTTTGGAAACTGAAATGTTGGCAATTGTGTATTACCTGATAACAAATATCTGTGTGTGGTCTGTAAATGCTGTTGTGGAAGTTAAGCATTCAGAAAATGAAAAACTGCCAATTTTCAGAAATTATTTTAATACACTTAGTTAATCCTACTAAAATGTTGGTATACTTGTCATATTGCATTAGAGAAATGTTACGATATATTGCTCACTAAAATTTTAAGTTATGAAAACAAAACAGAAAAGTTAATTTAAAATGACAAAGTGTACTATGTTCTTTAAAATGTCTTTATTGTCCAATACTGTTAGTGTGCATTTCCTACTAACAAGAATAATTCTCCTACACAACCAGAATATACTAGTCAAAATCAGGAAATTAACGTTGAAATACTATTTCCCTCCAAACTTCAGTCCACAGTCAAACCTTGCCAGTTGTCCTAATGGTGTTTGTGATAACAAAGCAAACTGAGACAATCACATGTGTGACTTAGAAGTCCTATCTTCTTAGTTCCCTTTAATCTGAAAAAGTTCCTCAGTTTGTCTTGTCTTACATGAGCTTGATAATTTAGAAAATTATTAATCACCTTCTGGCATCACCTTCTGGCATGTTTCTTAATTGAGTTTGTGTGATGTTTTCTTACTATTACATTCAAGGTACCTTTGGCAGATACACCACAAAAGTAATACTCTTTTTTCTAGTTGTATCATATCAAGTGGCAAATGATTTCAGTTTCTGTTGCATTGCTAATGATGTACTCTTTGGATACTTTGTCAGATGATGTTGCTAGATTCTGCTGCAAATTTATGCCGAACAAAGGGTTAATGAAAAGTGTCTTGGGAGATGGTATTTTAAGGCACTTTAAACATATTGTTCCTTATCATTTGGTGACTTATATCAGTACAGACTTTATTTCCTATTTTGTTGTTGATGGGTTAGTTATAATCATCATTATTTTCATTCTCAAATTGTGCTACATCTGTCAGCGGGAGACCCTTTTTGCATCCTAGTAAAAAATAACAGTATTTACTCGCGTTTTGTTGAAAACAAAAATAGCCAGAAAAAACAAAAATTAAAATGTTATATATTCACATTGCCTTTTCCTTGCAGCAAAATTAGACCTTCATTGATCACCCTTGCTTCTTTCAGTGCAACATAATTTTTAAAAGAATTTCCTATCCCTGGAGCCCCCCTTTACACTGAATTTCTTCTTTACCCCATTCAGACCCTCATGAACCTCTCCTTCACCCTGCTCTTAAACATTTGCTGCCTAGACCATGTGGACCCATTCCTCACTCTTACTGAACGCTGATGTTTCTCCCCAGACCCTTCTTCCCTTTGTTGGGCTCAGATTCTGCTTAGCAGGCAGCTTCATCACATAGGTGCTCCCTGTCATAATTCCTTCCTGTAGGGGTGCTCTCCTTACTCCACTCTGAATCACTACAGCTCTTTTCCTTTTCTATATATCACCCAGACTTTGGAACTGAAAAGGAAGTGAAGAGAAAAATAAGAGGATCTTGAAAGACTTTAAAGTTCTCTTTAATGTTATTTTGGTGATTTCCTCCTATTTTCACTTAAAAGTAATGGAAAGTATAAAATTTTTTCCTCTTCATTTGTCTTTTTTTTTCTTTGACTAAGTTTTTTAAATTATATGTTACTGTGGTAAGAAGTTAGGTCTTTTGACTCTTGACTGATTACAATTAAAATATATGTGCATCAAACAAACAGTTACTTTTATTCAACTGTACTTCTCATCAGCTGATTTTTAGGGTTCATAAAGTATTTCTGTATCATGGAAAGTTCTGATTGTGCTTGTTCTCTAGAGAGTCCAGGCTGCATTGCAGGCTGTCCAGTCTGGGAGTCTGGCCCTTGCTGGAGCTTCTGCCAACGAAGGCACAGTCGTACCTGGGCAGAGCCCTGTGCTCCGAATAATCATTGAGAACCTCTTTTACCCTGTTACCCTGGACGTTCTTCATCAGGTAAGGAGGAGCACTCTTCTGTCAGTAGAGTCAAGTATGACCTTAGTAATTTTGTATGTTTTGTATCTTTAGTTGAATAGGTTATTGCTTTGGTTGATACTATTGTCTAAATAACAAAAAAAATCATACTGTTTCGTACAAAGAATAGTATCAGCGTTTTTGGGGTTTTTTTTAATGACTTTTTCTTACTCGAATACTTGATTTTTTTTTTTTTTAATATGTAAGAAATTTGTGTGTGTGTATTTTTAAGTTAGGCGTGAAAATTAACAAGGCATCGACTCTTTAAATATCAACTGGTACTATTCTTGGGAAATGAGCATCGTTACAGACCATAACTGTTTCTGTTGACCCCCTTTTCATTTGCATATTTCTATTTTTAAAACTCCAAAGAGAGATGTGTGTAACTTTCCTATGTGACTTGAAGTATCAAGTTAAATACTGACTGATATCCAGCGTAAGCTTTTATACCCATTAATGTGTCTAACCTGTTTTGATAAACGACACATTGCTAAATCATGGCCAGTAATGAACGTTATCTCAAAATGGAGGATCACTCAGTTTTATGATTTCATCATGTTTTTGAAACTCAGATAATTATCGATGTAAATTTGTATTGTTTGATGGAATAGCCAGTTAGAATTCAGTCCTTCTCATCTGAAGTCCATTGTTTCCTGTGCTTGGTATTTTTAACAATTTTTTTATTTTTTTAACATTTAGATGTGTACTACTGAGAGTCATAGGTGCGTTCATGTGTATTTTAAGAATTGAAATGCAAAGCCAGGTACGGTGGCGCATGCCTTTAAGCACAGCCTAAAGAACACGGCTGAGACTAGGAAATCTCCTGAGTCCTCAGGTTTGAGACCTGCCTGGGGCAACATAGTAAGACCTAGTCTCAAAAAATAGCTGGGCGTGGTGGGGTGTCCCTGTAATCCCAGCTACCTGGGAAGCTGAGGCTGGGGATTGCCTGAGTCCGTGGTACCCCTGGCAACATGAGCCTGCAAGTTCCACAGGCAAAAAAAATAGCAAGACCTACTCTCAAAAAAAATGCATCTTGTCTTTCTCTCACATTTTACAAATAAGGAAACTTGGGGCCCCAAGGAGTTAAATTATTTTCTTAGCGTCATACCAATTGGTGACAGAACTCAAATGCATTTTCTAATATAGTTCCTTTTAACATTTGCATGTATTAAACCATCCTCATATCCCTGGCATAGATCCCTCTAGATCATGGCCTATAATCCATGGCATATAATATAATTTGTTTGATTTTTATATCGATGTTCATTATAGTTATTGGTTGTGCCTTGTTTGATTTTGGTATTGGGGTAATGTTGCTGTCTTAAACTTAAGGAGCATTCCTTGTATTTTTAAGAACAGTTTGAGCAAGGTGGGTTTTAGTGTTTTAAAAGTTGAGTAAAAATCATTTGTAAAGATGTTTTTCAGAAGATTTTTTTCTTTTTTTTTTTTTTTTTTTTTTTTTTTTTGAGACTAGGTCTCGCTATTTTTGCCTGTGGAACCGCAGGCTCTCGTTGCCCGGGGTACCACGGACTCAAGCCATCCCCAGCCTCAGCTTCCCAGGTAGCTGGGATTACAGGCGTGCGCTACCACGCCCAGCTGTTTTTTTGGAACCAGGTCTCACTACGGGCCCCAGGCGGGACTCGAACCGCGAT
>PVHY01016978.1:0-32504 GCA_004024945.1 Uropsilus gracilis
TCCGGGAATGCAGAGAACCACACATGTGGCTAGTTATTCGGCGGAAAAGGCGTTGCGCAAGCGCAGAGAGCACCTCGGGCACTGACTCAGCGGCGCTTGCGCACAGTTCCGTCTTTCCCCGTTACCCCACCGGCGGGGTTTCGCGCACTCCGCGCCTTTCTTACGTCACCACAACGCATGCGCTTTGGAAGGAGGGGCGAGTATTTTGGGGGTGGGCCTTGGTCGAGCTCTTACGGCGACTGCGCGGACGGGAGCCCGACTGGAACATGGCGACTTGCGCCGAAATCCTGCGGAGCGAGTTCCCAGAGATTGACGGACAGGTCTTTGACTACGTGACGGGTGAGCAGTAATGAGTCAGCGTTCTGGGGATATTGAAGTGGCAGTCGGGAGGAAACATTAGGAGAGGCCAGGGCCGAGGTCTATACGTGACCTCTTATATCGAAGGCCAGTAGCATCTAGATCCCGCACTGGGGCTGCTGTTCGGGAACTAAAACTGCTGTATGTTCATCCTACCCGCTATACTCCTCGTCCTGCCACCCCCGGTTCAGGCGTGTTGCACAGCGGCAGCGCGGACTTCGAGTCTGTGGATGACCTGGTGGAAGCTGTCGGGGAACTGTTGCAAGAAGTGTCCGGGGACAGCAAGGATGACGCGGGCATCAGAGCAGTGTGCCAGCGCATGTACAACACTCTGCGCCTGTACGTGTCAGGGCATGGGGGTTTGTGGGGGCACGGGAAGAGCGAATGGTCAGGAACCAAGAAGTGAGAGAAGGAAGTCTTATGGACATCAAGTTTTTTCTTCAGCTCCTAACTCTGCACTTTTTATCTCTACCCTCAAGGTCTGAGCCACAGAGCCAGGGAAACAGCCAGGTGCTACTGGACGCCCCCATTCAGTTGTCAAAGATAACAGAGAACTATGGTGAGAGTGAGGGAAGATTCCACTAGCTGTCCTGTCTTTCTCAGTCTCCATCCCCCAGCCATCTGCCCCCTAGAGTGAAGGACTCCTGATACTTTTTCATAGGATAAGGTTGTAGAAGGTAGTTGATGTTTTCTTTGTGGGCAAAGAGCCCACTGATGAGGGGGTTAGGCCTGGAGAGTTCTCTCCAAGCTTTAGGGAGTGATAGGAAGCGTATGGGCCTTGACGATTGAGAACAGGTTTACACCCCCTCCCGCCCCCCAGTTTGATGACTTCCTGACTTCATGCTGCATGATCTTATAAGGCTTGCTTACTTGTACTAACTCCTATATCCTTAATTTGTGAGGTGATTTTATTATTTGCTTTTTGTTATGTTTTTTTTTTTAAATGTGGGTAGGATGATAGCTACCTATATCCAAGATTTAAGGCTTTCCTAAAAATGTTTGTGTCTGTGTCTGGTTCATATTAGTCACTCAAAGCGTTAGTTTCCCTTCCCTCAGGGAGAAGGTGACTGCTTTTCTTCTCGCTTACAGACTGTGGCACCAAATTTCCAGGACTGCTAAAGAGAGAACAGTCCTCGGTGAGGAGGAAGAAAGGGAGGGGGCTGTATATTTATGGTTGGTGTGAGAGTTTACTGTCTCTAAACACTGCAGTATCTTTCTGGAGGATTTTTGTTTTGGTGTGCCCTCCCCTCCCCCCAAGTCTTTGATTCTATTTATCAGGGGTAAATTAAGAGGGTTAACTTGAGGTGTCCTTTCTGGGGTTTTCTTTCTGAGCTCTAGAGTGACAAATGGTTGTGTTTGAACCTTAGACAGTGAATGCAAAGAAGCTAGAGAAGGCTGAGGCTCGACTGAAGGCAAAGCAGGAGAAGCGCTCAGAAAAGGACACACTCAAAACCAGCAACTCACTGTGAGTTAGCAGGAAGGGTTGAAAAGAGAACAAGAGGATTTCTGCTAGCGTGGAAGGATGGTTGGGAGTGCTAAAGCCATCTATTTCTCCCATTAAAAGAGTCTTGGAAGAGGCATCAGCCAGCCAGGCAGGCAGCAGAAAGGAGAGTCGGTTGGAATCATCTGGCAAGAACAAATCCTATGATGTTCGAATTGAGAACTTTGATGTGTCTTTTGGTGATAGGTGAGGGAATTGGGTATATTGTTTCCCTTTCCCCATTAAAGAGGGATTTGGGGAAGTAAAATGACACTAGAATTATTAGATTCCTGTTAAAGTGCTGGGCTCATGTCTTTGGAATACCCATTGTCTTCTTTCTATTTACCCCTGCAGGGTACTGCTGACTGGAGCAGATGTGAACCTGGCTTGGGGCCGCCGTTACGGGCTGGTGGGTCGGAATGGGCTGGGAAAGACCACATTGCTGAAGATGCTTGCCACCCGGAGCCTGCGGGTTCCAGCCCACATTTCCCTGCTGCACGTAGAACAAGAGGTTGCTGGAGATGACACCCCTGCCCTGCAGAGCGTGCTAGAAAGTGACACTGTACGAGAGGATCTCCTCCGACGGGAGCGGGAGCTCAGCGCCCAGATTGCTGCTGGCAGGTGATGGCTCAAGGCTAGGGAATAACAAGCAGCAGCTGTCCTTCATGATGCCTGACATTCTGGCATAATCCATAATTTGCATACCCATCCCAAGCAGCAGAGCTTAGACTTAACTATTGTGGGGCTATGAAGCCCTGTTCCTTCATGTCCTCACTGTTGTGAGAAGTCCTTCTGTACTCTGTACCTGTCCTGGCAACTAGGCAGCTAGTGGCCCGCTTTCCAACTGTATAGATAGGGTGCAAAGAGTCCCCTAGAATTCTCTCCTCGAGCTGATTGCTCTTCTCCTTCCCACTCTAGGGCTGAAGGCACGGAAGCTGCACAACTGGCTGAAATCTATTCCAAACTGGAGGAGATTGAGTCTGACAAGGCACCTGCCAGGTACTTAAACTTTCTCCTTTTCCCCCCTTCAGGTTACATGTATCCCTTCTGTTAGCCCTTCTAACTAAGTTCTTAATTTCTTCATTCTTAGGGCATCAGTCATTCTTGCTGGACTTGGCTTTACTCCTAAAATGCAGCAGCAGCCCACCCGGTGAGTGGTCCTTGCTTATCTAGCTTTGAATTCTTTTGGCTCTGACCCTGCCTGTCCTAGGGAACATCTACCCCTAATGCAACTCTGTCTTTCTTAGGGAGTTTTCAGGTGGCTGGAGAATGAGACTGGCCTTGGCCCGGGCCCTGTTTGCTAGGTGAGTCTCCTGGGCCTGTGTACGGATATTGTGGTGGATGAACCTTGGCTCCTGGGAGAAGGTAACAAATTGCTTATCTAAAGCCTCATTCCTTATATTCTCTTTTCCTGTAGGCCAGATCTTCTGCTGTTAGATGGTGAGTTTGAAATGGGGCCCCCTGACTTTGGGGGTGGGAAAGGATGGAACATCCAAGTTCATAGTTCCTCAGACTCTCAGTTCCAAATATGTCTCCCTGCTGCTCCCATCCAGAACCCACAAACATGCTGGATGTAAGGGCCATTTTGTGGCTGGAGAATTACCTGCAGGTGAGTGCCTACAGGTGCTAAAGTTGGTCTGGGGGAAGCTCTGCCTCCAAGATACCTGAGGGACTGGGAACTGACTGCCCTCCCAAACTGGGCCTGCTGTCCTGTGACCCCCTCCCCTCAGACATGGCCCTCCACAATCCTGGTCGTCTCCCACGACCGCAACTTCCTGAATGCCATAGCCACAGACATCATCCACCTGCATAGCCAGCGACTAGATGGTTACCGGGGAGACTTTGAGACCTTTATCAAGACCAAGCAGGAGCGACTGCTCAACCAGCAGCGTGAATATGAGGCACAGCAGCAATATCGTCAGCATATCCAGGTGTGGGAGCAGGCAGGGCTGGGGGGCCATCCTGTGGGTGTTAAGGGTTTCAGGGAGTGAGGAAGACTGACCAGTGCCTGCACTCATTCACCGCCAGGTTTTCATTGACCGGTTTCGCTACAATGCCAACAGAGCCTCTCAGGTGCAGAGTAAACTCAAGATGTTAGAAAAGCTGTGAGTACAATATCCTTGACCAGGACCCAGCTCATATTTTCTAAATTGTTTCTCTTGCAGATCATCCTTTGCCCCTTCCTATTCTAGATTTCCCCTTTCCTAGAAAGTAATTTTGATTTGCTCTTTTTGAGGAAAGTAGATTAGTCTGTATCTTTTTTTTTTTTTTTTTTGAGACTAGCTAGGTCTTGCTATTTTTGCCCAGGGTACCACAGACTCAAGCAATCCCCAGCTTCAGCTTCCCAGGTAGCTGGGATTACAGGCACATGCCACTACACCCAGCTATATTTTTGGAACTAGGTCTTTCTATGGGCCCCAGGCGGGACTCGAACCGTGATCCCTAGCCCCAGCTGCTTCATAGGCTGAAGCTTACAGGCATGAGCCACCATGCCCAGCTAGTCTGTATCCTTTTGAAGAATAAATCTTGCTCCCAGATTTGGACAGCCACTAATCTGTTTTCTCTACATATTCTGGAATTTCATGTAAATGGAATCACACAGCCTGTGGCCTTTTGTATCTGGCTTCTTTCACTCAACCTAACATCTTCAAGGTTTATTCATGTTGTATTGTCAGTACTTTATTTCATTGTATGGATGATACCACATTTTGTTGATTGATCCATCAGTTGATGGACATTTGGATTATTTCCCATTTTTGATTTGTGAATAATGTACTATAAACATTTATGTACAAAGGTTTTTGGTTATTTGTCTGTTTTTTAAGAGTCTACGTCTCGCCGGGCATGGTAGCGTGTGTCTGTAGTCCAAACACTGGAAGGCAAGAGGCCTGGGATCGCTTGAGTTCACGGGTTCGAGACTACCTCAGGCAACGTAGTGAGACTTGGTCTCGAAAAAGCAACCAGGCGTGGTGGGCACCTGTAATTCCAACTACCTGAGAGGCTGAGGCTGGAGATTGCTTGAGTTCACTGGATCGGGACTGCTCCGGGCAACATGCCAAGACCTAATCTCAAGAAAAAAAAGAAAAGAAAAAAGAGACTAGGTCTCACTATGTTGCCCAGGGTAGTCCTAATTCCGCAGACTCAAGTAATCCCCAGCCTCAGCCTCCCAGGTAGCTGGGATTATAGGCGTGCACACCGTGCCCAGCTTGTGTACAAGTTTTTATATGGACATACCTTTGATAGTCTCGGGCTCATAGTTAGAATTAGAATTGCTAGGTTATATGATTAATTCTATGTTTAACTTATTGAGGAACTGCCAAACTTTTTAAAAGCATCTGTACTGTTTTACATTTCTACCAATAGTGTATGAGAGTTCAGATTACTACCAACACTTACTGTCTCTTTGGTTTTTGCCATCCTAGTGATTGTGAAGTGATACTTTATTGCAGTTTTGATTCATATCTTCTTTTTTTTAAGAAACTGAAGCCTGGGATTACAGGTGCGTGCCACCATGCCTGGCTGTATTTTTGAGACTAGGTCTTGCTATGTTGCCTGGGGTAGTTTCGAACCTGTGGAGTCAAGTGATTCCTAGCCTCAGCCTCCCAAGGCTGGGATTGAAGGTGCACTACTGCGCCCAGCTGATTCTTATTTTCTTAATGATAGTGAATGACCATTAGTTTAATCTTGATGCAACTTTTCTAGAAGTACTAGTGGCATAAGAATCTAAATTTATAAGGTTTAGGATTTTGTGACATTAACTTGACAGACAAAAAGTTGCAAAAAGTTTACTTCTATTTTTCTGTTACCGTGACTTAGAAAAATGTACTTTGAAATGAGAATGTTATCTGGATGGTGGGAGGGCAAACTTTTTCTGGAGATATATTATTATTTTCTGCCTATATATTACTTATGTAATGGGACCAGAAAAAGGTTGTGGGGATTTTTTGCTTGCTTGTTTTTTTTAATGTCATAAGTGTAAACCTTCTCTCTCCCCAGACCACAGCTGAAACCTGTGGACAAGGAGTTGGAAGTAGTGATGAAGTGAGTGCTAGGTGGGAGG
Source organism: Uropsilus gracilis (assembly GCA_004024945.1). Classification (NCBI taxonomy): domain Eukaryota; kingdom Metazoa; phylum Chordata; class Mammalia; order Eulipotyphla; family Talpidae; genus Uropsilus; species Uropsilus gracilis. Next base: position 5,898 of record PVHY01016978.1, read on the forward strand.
GAGTGGGGAGTTGGGGAAGCTCTTGTTTTGGCCACCCCATATGCCTCACCACCACTTCCTGCAGGTTTCCTGATGGGTTTGAGAAGTTCTCACCACCAATTCTGCAACTAGATGAGGTGGATTTCTACTATGATCCTAAGCACATCATCTTTAGCCGTTTGTCCGTCTCTGCTGATCTGGAGTCCCGCATCTGTGTGGTATGGTTGGTCTTTCTCTATTCCACAAGCTAGGACTTTCCCACCCCAGTACATTATGTGGACTGACCCTAGTCCTTGGGCTACAAAGGAACAGGAGTCAAACCAGGGCTGAAGGCTTGACTATGTATACTACCCATCTTCCAGCTTCATGGGGCCTGCATGGACTTTTTCTTATTGGTCTCAGCCTTGAACTTTCTTGAACTTGCCAGTTACAGAACATTGAGTAGAGGGTGTGGGCCTCAGGGTCAGACTTCAGAGTCTGACTCTGCCATTTCCTAGATTGGTTTTGAGCAGTTTTCTCCTTGTAAATAGGAAATAACTTCTACCTCACTTGGTTATTGGAAGAATTAAACCCCCTGTACTCAGGTTTTGATGCCTTTTAAACCCTTAACTACTTCCTTTGACTTTCTCTGTACAAATGTGTGCCATCTAAAACATGTTTCTGTTTTTTGGGGTTTGTTTTTTTTTTGGTTTTTTTTTTTTTTTTTTTTTTTTTTGTTTTTTTTTTTTTTTTTTGAGATTAGGTCTTGTTATTTTTGCCCATGGAACTGCGGGCTCGCATTGCCCGGGGTACCACGAACTCAAGCAGTCCCCAGCCTCAGTTTCCCAGGTAGCTGGGATTACAGGCATGTGCCACCACACCCAGCTATTTTTTTGGAACTAGGTCTCACTACATGTCCCCAGCGGGACTCGAACCGTGATCCCTGGCCCCGGCCACGGCATCCTAGGCTGCTGCTTACAGGCATGCGCCACCATGCCCGGCCAACACATGATGTTTTGATCATGTAGACTACCCATCTTGTCTACGGCCATACCACCCTGAACGCGCCCGATCTCGTCTAGACTACCCATCTTGATCATGTAGATCAAGAAGACTACCCATGCAACAGTGGGTTCCAAAACCTGGGCGTATAGTGGGTGCTGCTGCCTGAGTTTCTGTCAGCACACTGACACTCACCCAGTGACAGAATTGCCTCATCACTCATTTCTCAGAATGTATCCGCATCATTACGTGACAATGACTAGTTTTTTGAAACCAGTTTCGTAGTTGATTCCCATCTCCTTCGTCCTGCGTTGCCCACATGTACAGTCTTTAATGTTCTCATGTTTCTTCTAACAGGTTGGGGAGAATGGAGCCGGGAAGTCTACCATGCTGAAGTTGCTTATGGGGGACTTGTCCCCTGTTCGGGGCATCAGACATGCTCACAGGTGAAAACAGCCCCTTCACTCCCCAACTTTTTGTGTACTGTAGCTGTTCTCCTGGAGGCCCATTGCCTTCCTTCCCTTTCCCACCTTCATTTCTACCTGCAGGAATCTGAAGATTGGCTATTTTAGCCAGCACCATGTGGACCAGCTCGATCTGAATGTCAGTGCTGTGGAGCTGCTAGCACGCAAGTTTCCTGGTATGTTAGGGATCTGAGTTGAGGAAAGAGGTCCAGGACTGCCCCCTGTAGCTAGGCCTGCCTTGGGGAACAGGGGTGGTGCTGAGTAGGTTACCTGAGTCTAGGTGTAAGGACTTGCGTGTTTGGAAGTGGTGCTGGGGAAAGGGTGAAGGGCAAGAGCTGGACCAAGAACCCACATGATGGCTTGGACCTATTTCAGGACGGCCTGAGGAAGAGTATCGTCACCAGCTGGGCCGGTATGGCATTTCTGGAGAGTTGGCTGTGCGTCCTGTTGCCAGTTTGTCTGGAGGCCAAAAGAGCCGGGTAGCTTTTGCACAGATGACGATGCCCTGGTGAGACCTCATTTTCTAGAGCTCTTGCCCTCTTACCTAATAGAAAATGATTCTCCTGCCTTCATATCAGAAGAGTTCCATTTTCTCCCATGCCATATAACTGCCTGTCTTCCTGGGTCCTACTTTCAGCCCCAACTTCTACATTCTGGATGAACCCACAAACCACCTGGATATGGAAACAATAGAGGCTCTGGGCCAGGCTCTCAACAATTTCAGGGTGAGTGTGCCTTTAGACTATCCAATCCTCCGCAGGCCTCAGCATCCCTGAGAGCCCCCCTGAGTACCTGCTGGTCTCCTGTCTGTCTTTCAGGGTGGTGTGATCCTGGTATCCCATGATGAGCGCTTCATCCGACTGGTGTGCCGAGAGTTGTGGGTGTGCGAAGGAGGTGGCGTCACCAGGGTCGAGGGGGGATTTGACCAGTACCGCGCCCTTCTGCAGGAACAGTTTCGCCGTGAGGGCTTCCTCTAGGGACACCAGGCTGAGGACTGTGCCCAGGACATGGACTGGTCTCTCAGACCCCTGGGTCACCGTGTCAGCAACCTTTTCCACACCACAGACTTCCCCCCACTTTGGGGACAGCCTTATTCCCAAATCTCTTCTTTTGACTGGAGCATCTTCTGCACAACCCAGGGAGCCCCAGCTAAGGGTCTATGAGGACTGGTCTTCCCAGGGGAAGAGGTGGGGGAGGGGGTGCCTCTAAGAGGGTTATACCCACACCCCAACTACCCCAGCTCTGACTGGGCCCTAGCGGCTGCTGTGTAAATTAAATCTTTCCCTGCATCTACTTTGCCTCATCTCTGCTGTTCCGTGGCAGGGCTGCACTGGCTACTTTTATCGCACAAGGACTCCGATTTGTTGTTTTCTTGTGACTCACAGAGGAAGCCTGGCAATATCAGCCTTGTCCCTGGCATCAGGGCTCATTAAAGCCACCAGGGCTTGGAGGTCACCTGCTTGACCTTGTCCCGGACTGAGCTGACAGAGGAAAGGTAGCACACTGTTGTTTTCCCTAGCTTGAGCTCGGCTCAGCTGAAAGGATTTTGGGTCTATTCTCTCTGCCCCATGCTTGGGAGAGTGAACGTGTGTAGTGATGTGGCTTCAAGCATGGTTCAAGCTGCTTCCTCCAGCTGTCTGGCCTAGGTTTACCTTCCTTCTCTGCCATGGACTTTAAGAGTTGAAGATCAGCTGAGTCTGGGTCTTTGTCCCCACTTGGCTTGAGTTGTTTTGTGTTCTTTTTTTTTTTTTTGAGACCAGGTGTCGCTATTTTTGCCTGTGGAACCGCAGGCTCTCGTTGCCCGGGGTACCACGGACTCAAGCCATCCCCAGCCTCAGCTTCCCAGGTAGCTGGGATTACAGGCGTGTGCCACCACGCCCAGCTGTTTTTTTTTTTGGAACCAGGTCTCACTACGGGTCCCAGGCGGGACTCGAACCGCGATCCCTGGCCCTGGCCGCTTCATAGGCTGAAGCTTACAAGCACAAGCCACCGTGCCAGGCGTTTTGTGTTCTTTATGGAATTGAGAGTAGGGCCTAAGGGGAAGAAATAGAATACTTTGTTTCAAATTAAGCAGTGTTTAAGAGGGAAGGGAAAATGTTTAGCAGAGGTGGTATGACAGATATTTATCAGGACCCAGCCACACTGGAGTGCTATGTAGGTGACTTGCTGAAATAGAGACATTGCTTTCATTGAGTGGAGAAGCCAGAGTCAACAGAATGAGCTCACCTGCTTCCTGGAGGATTGTCACAAAATTCAACCAAGGAGTCTGAATTACTGAGGGTATTGTAGGATTAGTAGCTGGAGGAGAGATACCTGTTTTCATGTAAAAGGAGAATAGATCAGGTGCTGAAGGAGTGGTGAACTGGCAGACAGGCCACTAATTTGCCTGCATCAGCCTGCTCCTCTCTCAAAAGTTTAGAGGAGGTGTTTTTCCAGCTGAGTGTGTACCCTGAGAGCCCCCGGCACTCTTCTAGCCTCAGACCTGCAGGCAGACCAGTTGGGGCCTAGCCCAGCCTCTCCAGCCTGGTCACAGACTTTTGGGAAGGGAGAGACATGAGAATGGTGGCATCTGTGTCTGCCTATTTACCAGGTTTTAAATCCCTGAGTTTGCCTAACATCTTAGTCCCTGGAAGTACACTGAAGAGCTCTATGACAGAACCTGCTCCTTTGGAGGTAGCTTTGGGTATGAAAAGCCTTGGGGGTGGAGCTGGGTCTAACATCCCAGCTCTGAGAGACTGCCAGTGCTCACTGGGTAACCACAGCAAATAACCTTTGTTCGAACACCTCCTCAATTTCTTTATAGGATGATTTATGAGGATTAACTGATAAGTGCGTGCACACTAAAAGTGATTCCTGTGTGACTAGTCTGATTTAAAGGACTATCATGAGGAAAAGAAGTACATGATCTCAAAAAACGTAAGAGGTAGACCGATTTGGGCTCAAAGGAAGGAAAACTGTCTTCATACCTCAGACTGTTTTCTGAGAATGATTTCTCAGTCTTGAACTGTTCAGCCCTGCGGGGGTTCTCTTGGGTAGAAAGCAAAACTAGGCCTCTAGTTGGCTTCTGGTTCTATATTTGTATACCTCTCCTCTCAGCATACAATGAGGGCTGAGTTAGGGCCTCATCTGCCCTTCTCATTCTCCCAAAGGGGATATGATGGGGAAGGGGCTGGGAGGGGAAAGAGAACAGTGCTTACTTTCTGAGATCACAGTTGCATGTCCAGTCAGTTCATCTACTGCAGGTATGTATGATAAACTTGTAGAGATGAGTATGGGGATTGCTTGTAAGCGGCTGTCTTGAGGGATGAAAAATGTAGACAGTGTCAGCTCCATCCCAAAAAGCCTGTGGCAGAGGTAAATGGAACCTGACATGGTAAGTGGCACGTCTCCCTTAATTTCTCCAGATGCCCATTAGGACAACCACCTTTTCACACTGTAGAGAACCTGTTTAACCACAACCATTGGGAAACTGGTCTTTTCACCACTGCTGTTGTCAGGAACTGGCCAGGTTGGAAAGGCCTCAGTCTGCAGTGTCATCATTAAAATCCTGGCTCCCTACTTCTGTCAGCCTTGCCAAACTCATTGAGACCACCTCAAGTAGGCCGGATATGGTGGCGCATGCCTATAAGCAGCAGCCTAGGAAACTGTGACTGGGGCCAGGGATTGTGGTTCGAGTTCAGCGGGGGCACGTAGGGAGACCTAGTCCCAAAAAATAGCTGGGCTTGGCACGCACCTGTAATCCCAGCTACCTGGGAATGAGGCTGGGGATTGCTTGAGTCTGTGGTACCCTGGGCAGTGTGAGCCTGCACTTCCACAGGCAAAAATAGCGAGACCTAGTCTCAAAAACAACAACAACAACAAAAAACACCAAGTATTCTGGTCCCCGGTGGAAGGCATATTATTCCTGAGTCTTTGTACACCAGTCCACAAGACTCTCAAAGACAGCAATCAAAATTATTTCCACGTTTTGATTTTATCTTGAGATGTGTTGGGCATAGACGTTTTGCTGAGTTGCCGCTAGTTCCCAGGTGATGTTAGCTCAGAGTAGTAGAGAGGATACCATTTACTCTCACTGCCCATGCTTTGGCCTGGTTTGTTGCTCTGGTTTCTAATAGCCTGCTAAGAGCCAATTACCATACCTGAGTGACTCATCCATCTGCAGAGCAGCAGCATCTATCAGCATCAGAACACCATGACTATTTTTTTTCTTTTTTTTTTTTTTGAGACTAGGTCTCGCTATTTTTGCCTGTGGAACCGCAGGCTCTCGTTGCCCGGGGTACCACAGACTCAAGCAATCCCCAGCCTCAGCTTCCCAGTTAGCTGGGATGACAGGCGCGTGCCACCACGCCCAGCTATTTTTTTGGAACTAGGTCTCACTACGGGCCCCAGGCGGGACTCGAACCGCGATCCCTAGCCCCGGCCGCTTCATAGGCTGAAGCTTACAGGCACGAGCCACCGTGCCCGGCCTACCATGACTATTCTATCCTGAGCATGCAGGATTAATGTCAAGGTCTGTGGGAAATCCCAGCAGGCTGGCAGGTTGCATCCACAGCTCGCTGATGGGTCTCTGAGGGTCCCTGAATCTGGAGTGATGGCTTCCCTTCAACCCCACCCCATCCAAGTAGGCTTCATTGCACTTTTGTTACCCTCTTACAAGGCATGTCCCACTAAGATTGTAGTTCTCACTTTGTCCTGGTACCGTTGGAGCTCAGACTGGCTTGCTCATTTTGCTTCCCCTGCCTGTTGCAGATTGGGTTCTCAGAAGCAGCTTGAAGAGATCAGCATGCATGGTGTTGGTTAGGGGATGCTTCTGTGTTCACCAGAATTGAGCGAAGGGAGGACAGCAGCATCACAGGCTTTAATCAAGCCCACATTCTGGAGCTGGGGTAGCCCTGCAGAGTTGTCCTGAGTTGAGGCAACCTCAGATCTTTCTCTGAATTAGTCTTTAGCTGTTGGTCACTACCACAAGTGTGACCTTGGGAGAAGGTGTGACCTTCTGAGATAACCCGCTTTAGGGACTGATAGCAGAGGCCTTCCTGACGGCCACACTATCTTCAATTAAGGCAGTAAGACCTCCCTGAAAGGAGATCCAGACAAGTTATAACAGCATCACAGCATCCACTGTAGTCTTAGCACAACAAAAATCTTGCAAATGAAAATTTGGGGAAGACAACCAGAATAAACTTTATAATAATAATAAAAAAGATTCAAAAGATCAGCCATAAAAAAAAAAAAAAAATGACATCTTGAGAGAAGAAAGCAAAGGCCAGAAGACCATGATCAAAACCTAGCCCCAAGGACATGGGGTCAGGATTGTGGTAAGATGAGGGAGGTTGGCAGGAGGTTTCAAACCCTGCCCAAACCAGGAGGGTCTGGGCCAGTCTATGTGAGTTGAAATGGAAACTCTGGAAGACTAAAAGGTTTGTTTTATTTTGTTTATTGAGAATAGGTCTCGCTACATTGCCCGGGGTAGTCTCAAACCTGCAGACTCAAGTGATTCCTACCCTCTGCCTCCCAAGTAGCTGGAGTTACAGGTGCGCACCACTGTGCCTGACCAGGAACACTAAAAGGTTTTAAAGGCTCTTTTCAGGTTCATGGATCTCCCCTTATTTTAGAGATGATGCTAAGAAAGTAATGACGGTTTCTATTTCTTGGGTGTTTGCCATGTAATAGACCATTATCCCTATTTTATCTATGAGGAAGCACAGGGTTGACATAGTGGGTGACAGACCAGTATTCAGGTCAGTTCTAGAGTACAGCTCTTAACTGTTACAGTGTCACTGCTGCTCAGCTGTAAAGTGATGTGCTGAATAGTACCAGTTCACTTAAAACTCATTAACTGCAAGGGACAGGGGAGCATTGGAAGGCACGTGATTGGAATACTCTCAGAAGAGCAAACTTAGGAGTACCTGGCACAATTAGCTGGCACAGTTTAGGTGCTCAGTGAGTAGTTGTCTATTAAGCAAATGATCCCAAACATGTGGCATGGTGGGAAAGTCTTGCACTGGGGTTTAGACCAGATCAACTGCTGATGGCACCTTGAACATGGCATCCTCCTGAAAAATCCTAGCCAGAAAATGGTCTTAACAATTTGTCTTGCCTGCTTCTTTGTATAGAGTGAGACCAGGTCCTGTGTAAATGTATTATCACTTTGTATTAAGTGAGACCAGGTCCTGTGTAAATGGGATAAATGTTTTGTAACCTGTAAAGTGCTATGGGTCCAAAGAGTGTCATTTATGCCCAGAGTGTTGGGGCAGCATCTTGGATGACAGGCTCCTGGCTGGAGCTGCCTTTGGAGACAAAGAGGCTCACAAATGCGCACACACAAATGCTCTGGGTGTTAAGATGACAGCCCCATGTGAATTACCCCACAGCCCTGCTTGTCTGCTGAACCAGGCATCAGAAAGCTTGCATGCAGGAAAGCAACATGAGACCGCCAGGCACTGCTGAGTTGCATGGGGATAAAGCAGAAATCACTGTGTAATTCAAGTCCATTTTAATGATATGTATAGGTAATGCCCCAATGGTAATTCTAGGTTTCTGTTTTCTATGTTAAATAAATGGGTGGTTTGAAGTGATTTCTGCTTTGTTGTGTATAAAGAGACCTTTGAAACCCTAAATCAGAAAAAGTATTTGTCAACCCTCTGTGAAGCATTTTTAACAGAAGAATGCTTTCACAAACATTTTCCTTTGGTTTTATTTTCTCAGTCTTGTGAGTGACTCCTTTAGAGTTATTCCCATTTTATAGAACAAGAGCTTGAGATAAAAAGATGTCATGTGACTTTCCTAGGTTCAGAGATGTCTGTACAGGAAAGAGGTGGAGCCAGAACTGAGGTATCTGAATCCTTAATCTTTCATCTCTTCAGGGTGGTTGTTACCAGCTTTGTCCCCCAGTTATGCAATGAGACATTCTGATGTCACACATGTATGTGAGCAAACTCAGGGATATGTCGCCTTCCATCCTGTTAGAAACTATATTTAACCCAGAATGAGGAATAGCAATTGTGAGTCTGATTTAATTTGTTTTTTAATGTAGGAAGTCAATTTCCAAGTCAAAACAAGCTGAGCTGCATTTGAGTCTGTATTCTGTTATCTAATAATTATATGACCTTGACAAACTAAGCTTCTCAGTGCCTCAGTTTCCTGATCTGTAAAATGGGGATAGTAATGGTCTTTCCATTGTATGGTTATGGTGAATATTAAATAAGATAAGGCAAGCAAAATTTCATCATGGCTTCTGGTATACTGTTCCATATATGTTTTGTTTTTTGTTTTTTTTTGAGACTTGGTCTCGCATTTTTGCCCGTGGAACCACAGGCTCTCATTGCACGGGGTACCACAGACTCAAGCAATCCCCAGCCTCAGCTTCCCAGGTAGCTGGGATTACAGGCACGCGCCACCATGCCCAGCTATTTTTTTGGAACTAGGTCTCACTGTGTGCCCCCGGCGGGATTCAAACCGCGATCCCTAGCCCCGGCCACTTCATAGGCACGAGCCACCGTGCCAGGCCATGTTCCATATATGTTAGCCATGATGATTTGCTGTGAACCTTGTTGCTTTGTATTTTAGTGAGATTATAAAATCACTTTCACTTGGTGCCTCAGCCAAGATGACATATTCATGCCTCTTTAGTTCTTGCTGTATATTCTCTACTTAGTCTATTTCTTCACTCAAAACTTTGTCCTTGATGTGGGGGCCTAGGTTTTTCTTTAGCAGGAGGGAACCATTAAACTGAGTCATTCTGGATCTTCTCACTACCAAAAGGTCCCCTACCTTTTTTTCCTTCATGAATTCTACAGTTGGTAGGTACATAGGTTTGGCAGATCCAGGGACTTGGAAGTAAAGTATCTGAGTGTAAAGCCAGTAAGAGCCAGAAAACAACATATATAAACAGCAAACTTAAAAAAAAAAACCCAGCAAACAGTGGTTGAGGTGTAGAAGTCATTCAAGAAATTGAACTGAATTGTGGTTTGGTGGCATATAGGTGTGTAAGGATTGGGAGGACATTTAAGAGCTGTCAGGTTGACTAGAATATAATTAACCAAGGAAAAATAAAAGAATTCATCTAAACACATTTAACGTGATTGGAGTAAATAATGCTCAAGATTTAGCAGTGGAGAGCTCTAGGACCTGCCTGAAAGCAGGCACACTCTGGTGACTTGTCCCCTGAGTGTCTTCTGGTGTCTTGGCCCTTCAAAGGTCCTGGATGCCTCAGTTCATCAGAGCCTGACACCGTAGTCCCCTGACTTCTTTCCTTCCTTACCTGGTTTGTGTGACCTTCCTCACCCAAAGAGGATATGCTGGCCAGCAGAGATAGACTTTCAAGACATTTGTCAGTGCATTTCCAATAACAGATAAACTAGTGTCTGGCTTACATATCAGTCTCTTCTAAGTTTCAACAATGTAAGCTAATCCCTTAGCTTGATCTAATAAAATTTACCAAGCACTATGTATCAAGCCTTATTCTGAGTTGAATTAACTCATTTAATTTTCACTACAAACCCATGTTATGGGTTAGTCCTGTTTTATAAATAAAGGAGAAAAAGCTCAATAAACTAGTCAGGCCCACATTGGGTCCAAGCTTCAACTCGAGCACAATGGGATACCAGCCACACTGATGCTCTGGATCTGAGGTGGTGAGGAGCAGCTCTGTGGTGTGACCATAGCTGATACTGGGTAGGAGACACATCTTAAGCAGCCTCCCCGCCCACCTGGGCCGTACTACCATATTACTGAAATAGTTTTTTATCTATTTAAATGTTTTCCTATTAAAATTTAATAGGAAAACTATAATATGTCACTTTTTTTTTTTTTTTTAAGACTAGGTCTTGCTATTTTTTTTGCCTGTGGAACCGCAGGCTCTCATTGCCCGAGGTACCACAGACTCAAGCAATCCCCAGCCTCAGCTTCCCAGGTAGCTGGGATGACAGGTGCGCGCCACCATGCCCAGCTATTTTTTTGGAACTAGGTCTTGCTACGGGCCCCAGGCGGGACTCGAACCACGATCCCTAGCCCCGGCCGCTTCATAGGCTGAAGCTTACAAGCACGAGCCACCGTGCCCGGCTAGTCACATTTTCTGATCAGTCTTAAGTAATCACAGTTGCTAATCCAAGTTATGTGATTCCTGCCCCAAGAAAAGAAATGCTGTTTAACTGGCATGGATTCTCTTTAGTGACAATATCTCTAGCCCCATCTTACTCAATCTCCAGGCTGATCCTGGAAAATATGAGACAACTGTCTCCTACTTTATGCAGGCTGCCTGTCCCAATTCACCTGGAACTCTCTGCACATAGGACTTGATCTCAGTATGCCCCGGAATCGAGACACTGGAAAGGTTTGGTCTGAGGTATTTGTGTGTCTGGGGAAAGAGCATTCTGATTCACACTAAGTGGCTGTTCCTGAGGCTTAATTTTCCGCTCTATAAAATGTGTACGCCAGTCCCCTGTCCCCTGTCTGTCATAATCTCATATGAACAATTTCCAGAGATGAAGCTTAGCGCTCCCAACCCTCACCTGCCAACGTGGTGGGTTCTTCACAGAACAGCCTCCCAGTGCCCTCAGCAGAGGCGTGCAGCACCACTTCCTGGAAGGGGCTGTTTGAGATGCAACTGAGTCAGTGTCAAATAGTCCCACTGAAGACAGCTGAAGGAGGTAACCTCTGGATGTCCCCAAGGGCATGGAAATGAAAGGTATAAGCTGCTCTCTGAGGATCAACTGAAAGATCAGCCCCTCAATGGGTCAGAGAGAAGGCATGGTCTGGATGATCCAAGTCGCCTAAAAGTAGGAGGTGTTCGTCCACAGTGCCCATCCTGGCACTGACTGGGAGACCCTTGTCTGGGCCTTCTGACCTGGAGAACATTTCAAATTTCAGAGCTTTATTAGGAGACTCTTGTCTATGGGAATGAATGAGGCCATCAGAGCCTGGGGCCGTCAAATCTAGTCACAGCACATTCCCACCTCTTTGATTTGATACTGTGTTGGAGTAGTAACCACTTGAGCATCTCCTCAGAGGAAGACAGATTTCCAGAAGAGAAAAAAAAAAGCAAGGCGATCTTACAGAATCTGAAGGGTGTATCAAGAATGCAACTGCTCATTAAAGAATTTCTTTAGTTCTTTGTTCTTAAAATTCTCATTCCACTTAAAAAAAAACAAATTTTCCTGAACTTTTTTTTCGTGGTAAACTATAGCTTTATTTTTCTGTATATTAAAAAACTTATTTAGAGAAATTATCATGCAGGATATTTTAGCATCATCTCTATCTCTATATCTCTGCCTCTCTCTTGACACTGCATTTCCTAAATCCTGTTCAGCGTTGGGGATTCTATGCAGTAGAAAATATGGAGCAGTAGAAATGTAGACAAATTTTGTGCAGTCAAATGCATTGTGCTGCATAGAAAAGGCAAAACTACCCATAATTCAAAGGACAGTTGGACTCGTAGAACATGCTGCAAATCAAGGTAGGCAGTGTCAGAAAAGTAAACAGAAACCAGGGCAGTTCATGTAAAGGAAGAAGGGAAGTAGCATTATCCAAGGTAACCTACTTGCTTGCTTGTTTAATTATTTAACTGATGAAAACTTCCCCAGAAATAAACTCCCCCTTTTCCTTCTGGGTTCCCACGGCATTTTGCTTTTAAACCCTTGGCATGCTGGTCACATTGGGCTTTCAAAGGAAGGTTTCGGAACAAGGGCTGAAGTCTCATTCATCTTGGAGCCCTGCTGCGTCCATCATTGAGCCAGGCACGCAAGAATGACACTGAAAAAAGCTTTACAGAGGGCATATTCTTGTCTCTAAAGCTATCCTTCCCTGGCCTTTCGGACTCATATCTCAGCAAGTGCATAGATGTATTTGCACAGTCTGGCGCTATGCATGATCCTTTTGGTCAGAACAGCTGGTTCATTTCCTTTGGTCGAAATAATCTGGTGGAGCATTTGTTTGAAAAATCCCTGTCACCCAGGTTGCTGGTGAAGATATTAATTGTGTGTTTCTGCTGCAATGGCAAGGCTTGAACTTGAACATTATTTTAATGATACCATATATTTGCTTTTATTTTATAGTCTATACCTTAAACTATTGTGAAAATTGCAACTATATACAAGAGTAGAGAAAGAGATTAATGAACATCTGTCTATGAGTTATCCCACTTCAAAAATTATCCTTCATGGTTCAGGCAATTACTCTTGTTTCATCTATACCCCCAACTCTGCCTGACTTGAGAATCCTGCTTCCCTTCCCACCACTTGCCATGCCGCCATCTTTATCCCAGGATAATACCTGTTATTAGCTAGTGTTACATACCCCATTAGGTGGAATATAATATTTGCTTGCTGTTTGGTAATAGTTTGAATATTTATGACAAGATAAGATTCAGTTTCCCTTTATTTTTTCTTGCAGCTTTTAAAAGGCCTTCTTAGAGAATTAGTAGTAGTGTGAAATGTCAAGTTACTCATACAGTGATTTTGCAGCAACCATGATTATATCTTATAAATCAATACACAACATGGAGATGGAATTTCTTTCAAGAAGTAAGATTACCTTTTTAAAAATAGGTTTTATTCAGGTCTCTGCCCCTGCTTGGGCCAGGCTTGGGGACTGGGCAGCCTGTGGTGGGAGGGGGTCACCCTCTGGTTTACTCCCACTTCAATCATATCTGCAAAAGGAATCAGAAAATCAGGCAGTCTAGTTACAGACATACAGGACAGGAAAGGAACAAATCAAGGCCCTGGACATAGTCATCACCTGGGGAGGACCCAAACAGAGAATGGTGGGAACTACAAGAGATAAGGCTGTGGGAGTCCTGCCCACCAGCTGGCAGTCACCTGAGGGCTGCCTGCACCCAGGTCCCTAGCCGTCAGAGCTCCCTTGCCAGCAGGGAGCAAAGGGGGTGAAGGATCCTGGGTAAGCCCCCTAAGCCGGGTGAGCCCTGGAGGGGGGGATAGGGTGGGGTTTTTGGTGGCCCCATCCACCAATGGATGGCTGCTGCACAGGGCAGCCATCTGCAGCCAGGATGGGCGGAGCCATGTTGCCCCCTCCTCCTAGCCCAAGGGGAGCATAGAAGAGCAGAGGCTCAGTCATCTGGACCCTGCCCCCATGCAGGGAGGTACAGGTATGCAGGTGGGGGGAGGGAAGAGAGGAGCCCCTTCCATTTCGCTCTCACTCCAGCTGAACTTCAAGAGGAGCAAGAACATGCGCAAGGAATACTATGAATCAATCAAAGAGGACAAACATGTCATTTCCAGCAATATAGATGAGGCTAGAAGGACTCGTATTAGCAGAAATAAGCCAGAAAGAAAAAGAGAAATATGGATGGTCTCACTTATATGAAGGATATAGGGAAAAACAAACAAACAAATAAGAAAAATTAGAAACAACCAACCTAACAATAGAGCGAGAGAGGGGAAAGGGGGAGAAAACAGGTGAGGCAGAGGGTACAAAAGATTAAGATGGCTAAGGGGTGTTAAGGAAATGGGAAAACCTCGGGGTACACAATAATGTAATATATATATATAAATAATTAAAAAAACAATAGAGACAAAAGCAAAAAAAATTTTGTTGTTGTTGAGACTAGGTCTTGCTATATTTGCCCGTGGAACTGCAGGCTCACATTGCCTGGGGTACCACGGACTCAAGCAATCCCCAGCCTCAGCTTCCCAGGTAACTGGGAATACAGGCACGCAACACCATGCCCAGCTATTTTTTTGGAACTAGATCTCGCTCCATTGCCCTGAGCGGGACTTGAACCATGATCCCTGGCCCTGGCCACGGCTTCCTAGGCTGCTGCTTACAAGCATGCGCCACCATGCCAGGCCTTGATTTTTTGACACTAAAAATATACAGGTTAATTAGGAAAAGGAGGGAGGAAAAGAGATTCAAAGACCCAGCGGGTGAAGATGGTATGCACACAGTAGTCCAGAGCTGGCCAGCCTGTGTGGAGTCAGGTCTGGGGCAAGATGGGAGAGCATTCCCTGAGGTGGTGGGAGACAGCACCAACTGTGAAACTGAGGAGACTGAATGGAACAAGCAGGACATCTGAACATGGAAGAGGGTGCTGACAAAAAGGGGGTTGATCCTATAAATATACTCAGTAGATATAGAAATAAATGTAGATTCAATGTGTACATAGCTCTATTCCAGTGCTATCTATTAAGAGGGCTTTGTTTTGATGTCTATTTGTCTGACTCCAGTTTGCTTTTCAACTGCTTGCATGCAATACTATTCCCCCCATCCCTTCACTTTCATTGTGTGAGTCAGTGTCTTTATCCCTGAGCTCCCTGTAAGCAGCATGTAGTTAGGGCTTGGTTTGTTGGCTGGTTTGTTTTTAAATTCATCCAGCCACATTTTGTCTTTTGGTTTATATGGATGTATTGCCATGTTGCTAGTTGATTTCTGGTTGTACTCATAGTTCTTCTCTGTTTCTTTGTCACCCCCACCCCCACTTTCCTGATGGTTGGATGCTTTTTTTGTTTTCCCCCTCCCCCGGAAGTGTGTTTAGGTTCTTTTCAAACCTTCTTCTGTGTATTTAGTTAAAATTTACAGGTCTTTGCTTGGTGATTAGCACAAAGCTCAGAAATAAAATTCTATGTATATATTGATCTCCAATGAATTGATAGCTACTTTTCCTTTTTTTTTTTTTTTTTTTTTTGAGACTAGGTCTCACTATTTTTGCTTGTGGAACCACAGGCTCTCGTTGCCGGGGTACCACAGACTCAAGCAATCCCCAGCCTCAGCTTCCCAGGCAACTGGGATTACAGGCATGCACCACCACGCCCAGCTGTTTTTTGGGGACTAGGTCTTGCTACAGGCCCCAGGCAGGACTCCAACCATGATCCCTGGCCCCAACTGTGGCTTCCTAGGCTGCCACCTACAGGCATGCACCACCATGCCCAGCGTGTTAGCTACTTTTCTTTAAGCACATCCCTACACTTTGTTGTTGTTGTTTTTTATTTTTAATTTTTAATTTATTTTTTATTGATTGCACATATATATCTATATATCTATAAATATATGTACATACATGTATATAAATTACATCATTTTCTACCCTGGGGTTCTCCTATCACCTTATCACCCATGAACCGTCTTAATCTTAGCTGGGCATGGTGGCATGTGCGCCTGTAAGCTTCAGCCTATGAAGCAGCTGGGGCTAGGAATCGTGGTTTGAGTCCTGCTTGGGGCAACATAGTGAGACCTAGTCCCCCCCCCAAAAAAAAATCTTCATTTTTTGTGCCCTCCCCACATCCCTACACTGTTGATTTTTACTTCCCCTTGCTCCCCACAATTTATGTTTTTCGTTTCTCATTTTACATTTTTATGCTCTATATTTTCCTTAACTGAATCTGTATTAAGTCTGTGTACAGTAACTTAAATTTGAACACATTCCATAACTGAGCAATTTTTATCTCTAATCTCACATTTTATATTTTGGCATCTAATTTTACAGTCTTAATTTATAATGATGACTTAAAAGGATGATCCCTTGACCAGCTGCGTAATTAGTTAAATTTTAGTACTCATAGTCTTCCAAACTTCCTTCTGCTTTATAAGCATTTAGTCTATTTTTTACTGTATTTGAAGTTAACATTTCTAGATTTTATTTCTCGATTTTATTTATTGCTTTTTCTTTTCACTTTTAATGTGTCCCCTTTTTGCCTGCTTTGTTGATGAACTCCATTAGGTCTTGTCTGGAAAGCTCTTGGGCTCTCCTTCAAGTCTGAATGACCATTGTTTTGTTATTGAGTTTTTGGTCAAAGATTTTTCCTAGCTGGGTATGGTGGCCGGGGTACCACAGATTCAAGCAATCCCCAGCCTCATTTTCTCAGGTAGCTGGGATGACAGGTGCGCGCCACCACACCCAGCTATTTTTTTGGGACTAGGTCTTGCTATGTGCCTCTGGTGGAACTCGAACCATGATTCCTGACCCCAGCCTCGGCTTCCTAGGCTGCCGCTTACAGGCATCCGCCACCATGCCCAGCTAAGATCCTTTCTTTAACGTGCAGTTTTAACTATGATGTGTCTTGGTGTGGGTCTCTTTGAATTCTTATTTGGAAGTCTCTGGACTTCTTGCTCCTGGATGTCTGCTTCCTACAACAGAATAGGGAAATTTTTGGTGATGATTTTCTTCAGATTTTTTTCTGGTCTTTTCTCTCTCTCTTCTGGGATGCTATAATGCGAGTCTTATTCTTCTTGATACTGTCCAGGAGGTCTCTCAGGATATCTTCATTTTCTGGGCTCTTTTTTGTTTTGTTTTGCAGCTCTACTGGACAAGTTCTGTTACCTTGTCTTCCAACTCACTTATGAGTTCTTTTGCTTTTTACTCTCTACCATTGGTCTCCTCTATTGCATTTTAAAGTTTTATTATTGTATTCTTCAGCTCTATGACTTATGTTTGGAGATACCTAGTTCATTCATTTTTCTCCCAAGATTAGTGAGCATCTTTATAAAAAGTAATTTAAATTCTTCTTCAATTCATTCACTTATTTCCATTTTATGAGTGTCTTTTTCTGGAGTTTCATTGTACTTTTCTTCCATCTGGGGCATGCTCTTCTGTTTCTGCATATGTCTGGTTCTCTGTGTTTACTTCTATGTTTCAGGCAACATTGCTACCTGTTAGGGTACTGAGGATTTGTTCTTACGCAGTGATATCATATGTTATGGTGGCACATTTTCCCCTCCCTGATTTAGTCATGCCAGGTGTATCCCCTTGTTGGTTGCATCCTCTCACATCTGTTTTAAGGCTGCTCTGTAAATAGGGTTGCCAGTCCTGTAAGGCACTGGAGCTTTGGTTTGGCCTGACTCTGGACTAAGGTGGTGCTGTGGGTCCAGTCTTCAGGACTGTCTGGAATTGTGTAGAAACCAACTCTCTTCTCCAATTGCAGGGGAAGGCATCAGGCTCACCAATCTGCATAGGTTCTTTATTGGTTTTAGCAATTAAACAGACACATGAGGCAGGGAAGGCCAGGGCCAGGGCTGGGAGTGGCGGGGAGCTGGGAGTCCCCGGGAATCTTCACACTCTTTCTCTAGGCTTTCTCTAGCACCCCGGGAATCTTCACACTCTTTCTCTAGGCTGTCTCTCTGACTTTCTCTCTATTCTCCATGTGCTTGTCTTTCTGCACCCTTTTATCTCCTCTCTCCAGGCCCCGGTGTGCATACTCACACATGCGCACAGCTACTGGGCCACACAATTATGAGGAGGATATAATACCCCAGGTGCTGGGTATACACGATAAGGGAGGAAAAAGCCTGACCAATTCACTTACCCTACAATATGCAATAACAAAACAGTTATTAAGTAGAAAAGGAAAGGGGTTCATTTACAGAGTTAGTCTTCCAGATATCACCTACTCATGTCATCAAAATGAATATTGTCAGTAATAGGACAAATAAAAATCTTGTATTCCCCATTAAGAGGCAATTAGAAGCACACAGTTTCACTTCTGGGATATTCCTGCCAAAGTTGTGTCATCTGAATCTAATCATGAGGAAATAACAGCAAACCCAAATTGAGAGACATTCTACAAAATAAATAGCCTCTGCTTTTTCTAAAGGTCAACATCATGAAAGGCAAGAAAAGTTGAGGAAGAGATACAGAGTAACTAGACTAAAGTAAAACCACAAAATGCAACATGTGATCTGAATTATAATTTTATTCTTTTGGGGGGGGCAGTAGGTCTTGCTATGTTGCCTGGGGTAGTCTCAAACCCATGAACTCAAGCGATCTCAGGCCTCTTGCCTCCCAGCGCTTGCATTACAGGCACATGCCACCACACTTGGCTTATAATTTTATTCTTTTTTTTTTTTTTTTTTTGACTAGGTCTCGCTATTTTTGCCTGTGGAACTGCAGGCTCTCGTTGCCTGGGGTACCACAGACTCAAGCAATCCCCAGCCTCAGCTTCCCAGGTAGCTGGGATTACAGGTGTGCGCCACCACGCCCAGCTATTTTTTTTGGAACTAGGTCTCGCTACAAGCCCCAGGCAGGACTCAAACCATGATCCCTAGCCCCGGCCACTTCATAGGCTGAAGCTTACAGGCACTAGCCACCATGCCTGGCCTATAATTTTATTCTTATTTTTATTATTATAAGAATGTTATATAAAGACATTTGGCAAAACTGGACTTTTCAAATACTGATTGAGGGTTAGATGGCATCAGTGAATGTTAATTTTATTTTATTATTTTAGTCCCCTCCCTGCCCTCAGTATTAATGTGCTAATTTTGACAGCTGAGGGAGGTTATGTCAGAGTCCTTGTTTGTCAAAAATACACATTAAATTACATGTGGTTGGGCATAAAATGGTTATTTAACTGTAAATGGTTCATGGGGGTTCATTCTGTACTTCAAATTTTCTGTATGCTTCATCTTTCAAAAAATTTAAATGTCTTTTAAAAATTCTGGGTGTAACTCATGAGTTGTTGAAGAACACAGTGGTAAAGTCAAAGAAAGCTAATATGGCCTCTCCTTCCAGTTTTAGTTCCCTTATATCCAAAGAAACCACTGTTACCTGCTGTATCCATATCTTTCCAAATTTTATCTATAGTCATGTGAACATATAAACCTGTAAATTTATATTCTCTCATTGTTCCAGCTATTAACTTTATCCATGGTATCTTTCACTGAACAGAAATCCTTAATTTTTATATTTTATTTTGAAATAATTTCAGACTTGGAGAACTGTTGAAAGACATAGTGCTCTGCTATTCAGTCTGAATCTACCATGTTAATATTATGGAACATTTACTGTATCAGTCTCTGTGAACTTGTGTGACTGTTTGTTTTTATATAATTTTTTCCTAAACCACTTGAGAGAAAGTTACTGACATAATTTTAAAAATTTATTTTTAAATACTCATGTGGTTTCTAAAAGGAAGGGCTTTTCTTATAAAATCAATAGCACACTTATCAAACTCAGGAAATAAGCACTGATATTAACATATCTATAGAGTTTATTCCAATTTTTCAAATTGTACAATAATTTTTTTATAGGAAAAGGAAAAAAAGAGTTTTGGATCACACATTGCAATTGATTGTCAAGTTTTTTTAGCCTCCTTTAATTTGGAACAATTCTTCAGTCTTTCCTTATCCTTCATGACCTTGGCATTTGGAAAGAGTACAGGACATTTATTTTGTAGGATGTTCTCAATTTGAATTAGTCTGGTGTTTCCTCATGATTAGATTCAGGCTATGTATTTTTGGCAGAAATATGACAGAAGTGAGGCTGTACCTTCTCAGCACATCTTATCAGGAGGCATGTGATGTCAATTTGTTTCATTACTGGTGATGTTAACTTTGATTACTTGGTTAAGGTGGTTTTTCTGGGCTGTAAATTGTTTTTTTTCCCATTATAATTAATAACTAGGTCATGGAGAAAAAACACTTAATTTTTATATAATCAGAATCATCAATGTTTTGCAAAAATTTGTCCTTTTGCAGTGTCTGAGTCCTTCCCCATCATCTTTGACAGAGATTTTCCACAATGTTTTCCCCTGAATTATATAGTTTTATTTTTCTTATTTAAGTTTACTCTTTCTAGAATTCACCTTTGTGTTTTATATAAAAGCACAGTTTTCCTCTTTCACCATAGAGTGAGTCAGGTTTTCCAAGATTATTTATTAAACAACATATTGTTCCTTCAGTGATGGGGATGGCACATTTATTGTGCAATATGTACTCAATTATTTTGCATTATATACACAAGTCAGGCTCTCTGTACATTTCTTTCCTCGTATACTAGTACTGGACTCATTTCTGAAGCCTTGCAGTATATCTTGATATCTGGTGGGGTAAGCCTGATGCTTTATTCTTTGTATGTATTGACTTTGCTAATTTTTGAAATTTTACTTGTAAAGGTTTTTTTAAAATATGTAAGATTACATTTTTTTTTTAAAAAAAGCCTCTGGATTTTAGTTGGGAGTACAAATAGATTAAGCTGGCCGCAGTGGCGCATGGCTTTAATCCCAAGCCTAGGACAGGAGGCTGAGACTGGGAATTGATTGAGTCCCCGGGTTCAAGACCCGCCTGGGTCAACAGAGTGAGACCTAGTCTCAAAAAATAGCTGGGTGTGGTGGTGCGTGCCTGTAATCCCAGCTACATGGGAAGCTGAGGCTGGGGATTGCTTACCAGGCAACAAGAGTCTGAGTCTGTGGTTCCCTGGGCAACATAGTGAGACCTAGCCTCAGAAAATAAATAAATAAATAAAATAAAAATAAAATTTATGGGTTTTGACAAATGCATATTGTCATGTATCTATTAAACATTATCATACAAAATAGCTTCCCTTCCCTTCGCCCCTGAGCTTCATGTAATCAACCCTTTCTGCACTCTCCATTTCCCACAAACCTTGGCAACTACTAATTTAGTTTATCATCTCTATAATTTCACCTATCTAGAATGTCCTATAAATGATGTTATATATGGTGCAGTCTTTTCAAACTGTCTTCTTTGACTTAGCAATATGCATCTCAAATTCATCTATATCTCTGTGGTGCTTGATGGGTCAATCTTTTTTGTTGCTGAGTATTATTTCAGTGTATGGATGTATCTATTTTTCATATAATGAAGGAAATGTTGGCTTTTATTTTTTCAGCAACAATAAATAAAGGTGCTACAGGCTTTCTTTTTTTAATTTTAAATAATTTATATATATATATTTTTTCACATCTTTGTATTCCCCAGGGCTCCTCCTACCACCTCCCCTACCACCTCCCCTCCCTGCTACAAACATTTCTGCACTGATTTTTGTGTAGACATAAGTTTGCAGATCAATTGGGTAAATACCTTGGGGTGTGATCGCTGGATTTGGGCTAAAGTGATATTTAAGTTTATAAGAAATTGCCAACTTGTCTTCCAAAGTGACTGTACTATCTTGCATTCCCAATAATGAATGTGTTCCTGTTGCCTCACATCCTAGTCAATAATTGGAATTGAGTTTTTGTTGTTTCAACCAAAGGTATGTTTGGTCATCTATAGTACTCAAAGCTTTCCTTTTATTTTAATTTTTAACTCTAACGCGTGATAGGTAGGGCACATGGTCTAGATGATATGAATTCATTGGAATGAATTTTGGTCTTTGTGGCTTAATACATGGTCTGTTTTTGTAAATCTTTTGGCTGTACATGAAAAGAGTGATCCCTATTTGTGGAATGAAGCATAGCAGTGGTTCAGAGAACAGGCTTTGGGATTAGACTGCTAGTTTCCAGTCCTATGCTACAGGTTAAATACGCCATGTGCTTTGGCAAACTTTAATTTCCCTACCTTTGGTTATTTTATAAATGGAAATAATTACAGTAGTATCTACCTTTTACAGTTGCTAAAACAATTAAATGAGCTAGTATGTGTTTAGAATTGTGCCTGACTGCTCGTTTCGGCAGCACATATACTAAAATTAGAATTGTGCCTGACATATAGTATGATCTAATATTTGTAAAAACAAATATATCTAAACATTATATATTTGGGGTCTTTAATGTTACTTATTTTTAATCTATCCATTTATAATGTGTTAAAAATATATGTCTAGCTATAATGGTTAAAATGTGTTAAAAATCTCTATCAAAAAATAAAAATCTGGATGGTCACAGTGGTGTGTGGCTTTAATCGCAGCCTACGGAGCGAGGCCAGGAATAGGAATTGCAGGAGTCCGCGGGTTTGAGACCCGCCTGGGTCAACATAGCAAGACCTAGTCTCAAAAAATAGCTGGGCGTGGTGGCGCGCACCTGTAATCCCAGTTTCCTGGGAAGCTGAGACTGGGGATTGCTTGAGTTCGTGGTACCGTGGACGTGAGCCTCCGGTTCCCTGGGCAACAAAGCAAGACCTAGCCTCAAAAAAGAAAGAAAGAAACTGGGTTCCATACAGTAAACTGCATCAAAGTCATATATAGCTTATTTAGACCCCCTAGGCTCTATTTCTTTTCTTTTTTCGAGAGTAGGTCTCGTTTTGTTGCCCGGGAAACCGCAGACTCACGCAGACTCATATCACGGACTGAAGAGATCCCCAGCCTCAGCCTCTGAGGTAGCTGGGATTACAGGCACGCGCCACCAAGCCTGGGTATTTTTTAAGATTAGATGTCGCTATGTTGCCCGGCATAGTCTCGAACTCGCGGACTCAAGAGATTCCTAGCCTTGGCCTCCTGAGGCTGGGATTAAAGGTGAGCACCACCGCACCCGGCTGAATGACTTTTTATGTTTAACTCATTTATATAGTTCCTGCTATTTTATGACTCCATTTTGCCTTGTGCTATATTTCCTACTTATTGTATTTTATTTTTTGTTTTTTCTCTACTCCTGTTTTCCACTGAAGAGAAAATTTTTCTACTAGCGGTTTAGAAGTTTTATATTTATATTATGGTGAATGACCTGAGTCCCATATATAATTATTTCTACTGATTTCTTTGTTTCTTTTTTTTTTTGAGACTAGGCCTTGCTATTTTTGCACATGGAACGCAGTCTCATGTTGCCCGGGGTACCACAGACTCAAGCAATCCCCAGCCTCAGCTTCCCAGGTAGCTGGGATTACAGGCGCTCACCACCACGCCCTGCTATATTTTTGGAACTAGGTCTCGCAGCTGTGTGCCACCGGTGGCACTCGAACCGCCATTCCTGGCCCCGACTGTGGCTTCCTAGGCTGCCACCTACAGGCATGTGCCACCATGCCCGGCTATTTCTACTGATTCCTTAACAGCTTATCTTTCTCTTAATAGACAAATCCTTAGCTACTTTTTAGTATGGTTTGATTTCTCCTTACCCCCATTATATTGATATTATTTAAAACTTAATTCTGAGTTTTATGGATATACTTTATATAGTTTTTGCTGGTCTTGGAATCTTTATTTATTTGTTTGTTTGTTTATTTATTTTGAGACTAGGTCTTGCTATGTTCCCCCCGGAGAACCAGAGACTCACGTTGTCCCGGGTACCATGAGCTCAAGTGATCCCCAGCCTCAGCCTCCCAGGTAGCTAGGATTATAGGCGCGTGCCATCATGCCCAGTTATTTTTTGGGACTAGGTTTCAATATCTTGCCCCAGGTGGGTCTTGAACCCACAGACTCAACCAATTCCTAGTCTCAGCTTCCCTTCCTAGGCTGGGATTAAAGGAGCACACCACTGTGTCCGGCCCAGAATCTTTTTTAAAGATAAAAATAAACTTTAAGTATATAACATCAAGAAGGTTATAACTCTCTGTATCTCTTGCAGCATCTCTTGGATTTGTTTCTCCTCACCACCAAATACTTTTTCCAAAAGTGTTTTCATAAGGATTTGCATCATATGGCAAAACTTGAGAGGCCTTAATATTCTAGAGAATATTTTTATTATGTCCTTACATTCTTTTTGACCATCTTAACCATTTAAATTTTTATTTTGTAATTTTCATATACTATCGGTCACATTTGTATGATTGTTGTTCCCTTAGGTTTGGCTCTCCCTTTCATATTGTACCTTTTAATCCCTACCCTCGCCCCTTTTCCTCCTTCCCCCCTCCAGTCACTCCAACTCCTCACACTACAAGTTGTTGGCCCATGTTTGGCCCACTGGTCTTTTCTTTTTTTTCTGGAACAATGTTCTTTTTTCCTGGGTGTGGACTGGCGCTCCTGGATAACAACAGACCAGGCTTTTCAGACCTCCAGGAGTAAATGAGGTAGGTTGGCAGGCCAAGCACATCAGGAACTTGTTGTCGGGCAAATGCGTGGTGCAGCTCTCCAGGATCCTTTCTGGTGTCTGTCACATGGTGCTGCTTGTGTGCCATATAGTTCTGATATCTTGGTTTGGGAGCCCAACTCCCAGGGACTGATGGTGGAGGCATTCCCTGCTGGGTACAGACTTCCTCAGATGGTTGGTCCAGCTCCTCTCCACTCTCCTGTAGGCAGTTCTGCCATGGGACCACAGCCGCATCTTTGTGGCTTTCTTCCCCCACTGATTGGTAAAGGAGGGAGCCTCACTTACATTGCATAAAACAGTGGAACAGGGGTTTGATTCCCCAGTCTTGGAGATGGTGCAGGTAGAAACCTGTGACAGGTCACAATTGCTGATCTCCCATTCTTATCTCAATGGTTCCTAACACAATGCTTGTCCTACCCAGGTGGTGAGTATATCCAGGGCTGTTGTTACTTCCTTTCCTCTCCATTGTGTCTACATCTGGAGAACTGGTTTTTTCTTTTTCTTTTTCTTTTTCTTTTTTTCTTTTAATTAATTTTGTCCTTTAGATCACAGCCTCTGTGTTTTTTGGGGATACCTCTCCCTCCCTCCCCCCTCTGGTGCCCCTTCCATTCTCTCAAACCCCACTCTTTGTTGTTTACTAGTGTGCTAAGTCCATTAGTCTCTTTCCTATGGCAGTGTCTTTTCACTGGATGAGGGACTGTGTTGTTGGATCCAGGCAAGCCTTGCTGGTAGGTTTTCAGTCTTCAGTTTGCGTTGGGTGGCCAGTCTGTATTCATTTGTGATCTGTCCATGTTTTCTTGTGGCAGGCAAGTCTTCTCCCAGGCCATCTCCACTACTTTGCTGCTTTTCCTTATGGCTCTGGTGTCAGATTTAGGGGGTCTCGCCCCCAGCCAGTGTTGGTCAAGAAGTTTCTCTGTGAATACAGGCCCCTGTGAATAGCCTTTGAAGATCATCTCCTTTGCCTCAGTTTGCAGTTTTGATGTGGGACTGATTATCCCATCTTTGGTCTTCCTCTCCTCTCCTGTAGTGTGGGGAGGGTGTGTTGCTCTCCTTGAAGGCATCTCCAAAAAGTCCCAGGTCTTCTTGGCTCGGTGAGCGCATAAGTGCGCATGGTGACATCATGTCTCCACCGTTGTTTCTCTTGTCTCACATGCACTGGTTCTCTTGGTTGTCCATCTGCTGTGTCCATCTCAGGCTTGTGGGCTGGATTTTTGCATGGTCCCTCACCTGTTCTATGTTGGGGTTTGTGTTGCGTTCTTGATCCTCTGAAGTTTAGCTGGAGTAAGAGCGAAATGGAAGGGGCCCCTCCCCCCCATCCGCACGCCTGTACCTCCCTGCGCAGGAGCAGCACCAGATAGCCAAGCCTGCCCTCCCACGCTCTCCCTTGGGCTAGGAGCAGAGGGCAACATGGCTCGGCCCATCTGAGCTGCCGATGGCTGCCCTGTGAAGGAGTCATCCACTGGTGAGTGGGGCCACCTCCCCCCGATCCTCCCTCCAGGGCTCACCCAGCTTAGGGGGCTTACCCAGGAACCTTGATCCCCTTTGCTCCCCGCTGGCATGGGAGCCCTGACGGCCAGGGCCCCGGACAGCCGTGGGGTGGCTGCCTGCTGGCGGGTGGGACTCTGAGAACTGGTTTTTTCATTCCTAGTGTAGGTGAATATCATTTTCTGAGGTCACTGCCCTTTAGATTTACTTACACTATTCTCATCCTTTATAACACCACCCTTGCTAAAGTTGTTGACATGTTCCAGTCCTGACCTGGGCAGTGTTATCCTGAGTTGAGGGGTAAGTTCAAAGCCTCCCTTTTAGGTCAGATAAAAAAAAAAAAATCACCTCTCCATGTCAGTTTAGTTGAGCTGAACCGATGTCCCTCAGGCACATGGGTGGACCAGCTGACTGCTCCATGCAGAGATTAAGAAACTGGGCAATCTGAGCCGGGGACGGTGGCTCGTGCCTGTAAGTTTCAGCCTAAGAAGCAGCCAGGGCTAGGGATCTCGGTTCGAGTCCCGCCTGGGGCCCGTAGCAAGACATAGTTCCAAAAAAAATAGCTGGATGTGTGGTGGTGCGCGCCTGTAATCCCAGCTACCTGGGAAGCTGAGGCTGGGGATTGCTTGAGTCAGTGGTACCCCGGGCAACGTTAGCCTGCGGTTCCATGGGCAAAAATAGCGAGACCTAGTCTCAAAAAAGAAAAAAAAGAAACTGGGCAATCTCACTAACAGAGCTGGTACATTTCCACCCATTCCTACAGCAACTGAATCAGTCAACATTTACTGGGTACCAACTGTGAGCCAGGCCTGTGGTAGGAAGAGGGTGTCAGCCTAGGGCTCTCACCAGCTCAAGAAGAAACACTAGCTAGCTCTTACTCTAATTCCACCTACCTCATCCCTGTCTGCCCCTCCAGTTCCCTCTTCTGCCTACTTGTTTAGTGTTAAGTCTCCTTGCTGTGACAATGGGACAAACCCTTTTCAACCTGTTCTCTTTATTTGAAATCAACCAACACTGATGGAAATTTTCCAAAGGAAGTAAATGAACAGATTTAA
>PVHY01016979.1:0-32474 GCA_004024945.1 Uropsilus gracilis
AGATGGAGGCATCTTGGAAGGGGATGCAAGGTGGGCACATGGCCAAGACGGCCAGTCCAGCAATGTGCCCAAGTTAGTGAACTCATGGCTTTAGCATGCATAAACTAAGTGTTCATGTTAAAAGGGTCTGAAGAGTTTAGAAACTGGAACTCCCCTGTGGGGGTTTGCCACATCTGATTAGCTTAGATGTTTTTGGAGCAACCATGAGCTAGACCTCAGTAAATGGACTTTGCTGGTTCCTGAATCTTGGAGTTTTTAATATTGCCAAAGTGTAGAGGACACTGCAAGAAGACAACATCAACCCTTCAACTACATGCTTGGGAAAGCTGGATCAAGCCCAACAAGTTTTGAAAAGAACTGCACACGGGGGCTTGTGCCTGTAAGCTTCAGTCTATGAAGCGGCAGGGGCTAGGGATCGCGATTCGAGTCCCATCTGGGGCCTGTAGTAAGACCTAATTCCAAAAAAAATAGCTGGGCATGGTGGTGTGCGCCTGTAATCCCAGCTACCTGGGAAGCTGAGGCTGGGGACTGCTTGAGTCTGTGATACCCTGGGCAACGAGTGCCTGCAGTCCCATGGGCAAAAAATAGCGAGACCTAGTCTCAAAAAAAAAAAAAGAAAAAGAAAAATGCCCTGCACCTGGAACACAAGTTGTTGAACTCTGTATGACTGGATATGTGATGAGATGGACAGGGACTAAAGAACTGAGGGTTTGGACAATGTTGGGGTAATAGGGGTTTCTTTTATGTTTATCTTGTAGTACATAATTTGGTAATCACTTTGTTTAGTAATAAACAGTCTGTATACTTTAAGAGTCTATTTTGGTCTTGGAAATTATAGTAAGATGGCTGAGGATAGTGGAAGGACCCACAAGGTAAACTGCAGATTCTTGCTTTTTTTCCCTGCAGTCTGGATCCATGGCTGCAGACAAAGGTGGCTATCCTGTGGAAGCTTAAGTCTTAGTAAAGATCTGTATTAGATTGTAAGGCTTGACTCTGGTTTAGAAAAAAGTGGGCAAAGGCTTTTTAAAAGTTAGAAAGAAAGCCTGCCTCTTTCCCACCCTAAACAAAAGGATTAACCAGAGGCACATACTTGGTTCTTAATATTATCTCAAAAAAGCAAGGCTCATGTTTTGGTGGGGGAAAATATGCCCCTAGTTCTACACTATACACTTCTATTTGCCCTTTTAAACTTGGATTACATAGTTAGTCTCACAGGGAAGCAGCACCGTGGAACAGACATTGGAGTGGAGGGGACAGCCAGCATGAATGTGGAAGCATGAATCCCAGGGACCACACAGGTCTGGAGAAAAGGAGCTAGTCACCTCCACTATAGGAAGGGCCACAACAAAGGAATCTGGAAAACACCACCACACACCCCACCTACAGGGGGTTCCTGACAGTGGTTGGACTGGCTACCAGCCACAAAGTTACCCCTGGAAATTTAAGCAACATGGGTTGCTGTGTCCCAGGAGTGTAGATCTTCACCTATGAAAAGGATGCTGCACCAGAAAAGGAAGAGACCAACTGGGCAAGCAATGACCAAGGACTTGCAGTGAAAGTGGAGTTAGAGAGCCTGAAGGGGGAGGGGGGGGCAGTGAGGAGGGAGGGTTGGCCATACTTAAGAGGATCAATAACTATACAAATATGACAAAGGTTGTATGAAGAAAACATAAATTAAAAAATAAGTTATGGATTCCATAAAGATGACATCAGTTTTGTGATTCAGGTAAAAGCATTTTTCATACAACGGCAAATTTGAGAGAGTGAATTCTGATGTCAGTCTACTGGTTTCAAATATCAGCACCTCTATTTCCTATATAAGTTTGGGTAAGTTATTCAACCAAGTAGGTCTCATTTTCAGTAGCTACAAAATGGGGATAATACTACTAGGATTAAACATTAAATAAATAACATCTTGTGATTCTTAATAATAATACAAAATACTGATGACTTTCCTTTTGTTTTCTTTTTCTTGTTGTTTTGTTTTTGTTTTTATTGAGACTAGGTCTCACTACTTTTGCCCGGGAACTGCAGGCTCACATTGCCTGTGGTACCACGGACTCAAGCAATCCCCAGCCTCAGCTTCCCAGATAGCTGGGATTACAGGCACGTGCCACCACACCCAGCTATTTTTTTGGAAGTAGGTCTCCCTACGTTGTCCCAAGCGGGACATGAACCACAATCCCTGGTTCCCATCGCAGCTTCCT
The DNA here is from genome assembly GCA_004024945.1 of Uropsilus gracilis. Taxonomy (NCBI): domain Eukaryota; kingdom Metazoa; phylum Chordata; class Mammalia; order Eulipotyphla; family Talpidae; genus Uropsilus; species Uropsilus gracilis. Next base: position 2,208 of record PVHY01016979.1, read on the forward strand.
AGGCTGCTGCTTACAGGCACACCCCATCATCCAACTGACTTTTCCTTTTGTTTCTTCATTATTCACTGGTTCTAAAACCATGACATTGGAAACAGTAACCTTACTTCGCAAGTAATCTTGAATTACAGTATTTTATAATTCTTACATTTAAAAATAAAAAATACTTTTACAAAATTCCCATAATTCATCAGGATTTTATATTAAAACTAAAAACACTAATCTTTTCTTGTGGGTTTTTTTTTTTTTTTGGAGACTAGGTTTCACTATTTTTGCCTATGGAACCACAGGATCATATTACCCAGGGTAGCAATCCCCAGCCTCAGCTTCCCAGGTAGCTGGAATTATAAGGCGGGCACCATCATGCCCAGCTATATTTTTTTTGGAACTAGGTCTCGCTATGTGTCCCCTGGTGGGACTTAAACCTTGATCCCTGGCCCTGGCCGGCAGGGGCTTCCTAGGCTGCCTCTTACAGGCAATGAGCCACCATGCCCGGCTAATCTTTACTATTAAGGATATAGAGAAGTATAGATATTTGAAGTGTTACAAGACATTTTAAAATGACGCTGGCATTTAAAAACTATTATTAAATAGTCCAAACTGGCATCTAAATAAACTTTCTTTCCTTTGCTAAAGACACAGATTAATGCAGTTTCTTCTTCAAAAAAATAACTTAGGCAAAATAACACAATAAAATATAAACAACTGCATTTTAAATAAAAAAGTTAAAGCTCTGAAAATAGCAAGATGGCTAGATCAATGGTCCAAACAAAATCTAAAAAACAGGAAAGGGCTGAAGTCAGCTGGAAAAACAGACTAAAGTCATTCTTTCCTTTTGCAGTTAAGCCCCTTCACCTTTATTTTTACTTTCTAGTAGTGAGATTTGGGAATTTTCAACGAGCTGGACAGTTGCCAGCTCCATAAAGTAGTAAGGAAGAAAACTCTGCTTTTCAGGGGTCCCTCCCCCTAGGCAGCTCCAGGCGCCTGATCTGACAAGCTTTCTGAGATGGCCTGGACTCACTGCAGACTTTCTGGCTCCACAGCCATTGTTTGCATGGCTTCTTTGCTCCTTATCCATAGCCTAGATTAGCATAAGAATATTGTCTATTCTCTTAACAAGCAAGGCATCCATTCCTTCCCCAAGTCTAATCTCTACTCCCATCAACTCCTAGGCTAATATATACACACACAACTGGAGCAATACCACTCAGTGTTATTTTTCCATCAGTGTGAAAAATAATCTCACTAAAATCAAAACATAAACATAAACCCTTAAGAAAATAACAACCTTAAATTAATAGCTACAAGAGTGTATCCATAGCATTTACCAGAAATCTCTCCAAAAGCCTGTGCTGGAGTTGTGAGAACAAGATGGATGAGATATTCATAATGAGGTTTTAGGAAAATCTGCAAATTACAATATCAGCCAAAAGCAAAGAGAATCAGCCATCTAGTTAAATTCTAATCTACAGAAGGGATGGGGAAGTTCCACTTCTTATAAAGCTATTTCTAACTATGAAGCTATTTATAACACACGCCTTTATAATTGTGAGGTCACAAATCTCACCTTCACCTCTGAAATTACTTTCTGATTATACTTTGACATTTCTCTGATGCTCAATTATTTATTTAAAGGAATGACACATTCAACGTATGCATTTCTGCTCAATCATTTCCCATTTTAACTCAAAACCCACACTTTCCTTCTGTGCCAAGAGACTATTCTCCTTAACATAAGATTAATTACGCCAGCTGCTAACTGAGGGGGTCTGCTATGCTATTTCTTCTCTGGAGTAAGTACAAATAACAAAACAAGCGAGGCAAATCAATAATTACAGAAACGCTTGGGAGGGCACAGAGTTTGGTCATCACTCTAAGTACAGTAGGGTAAATAATACTGTCTATGTGTCTGCACAATATTTTTATAGAGATGAAATCAGTCTAATATGGTAGTGAAGGGTTCATTCAAAGTCTAGCATTAAGAAAGAGCTAGGTCTTCTGACCAAATTAAATGAGACATTTCAATATACAGTATTTAATAGCAACTGTTTATGTTAGCATATCACCATCTTTTAAATCTGAAATAGTTTTAGATGCATTTCTACCAACTACATGACACATGAACAGTAAGTAAAGTTATTCCTACTTTCTCTGTGAAAACAGAAAAATAGGCTCAATAAGCCAAATGGACTTGCTAAATTTTCAAACCACTACAAACTAGAAGGGCAGACACACACTCAGATCTTCTTATCTCTAGCGCAGTATTTTATCCAGTAAGTCCATGAGTAAGAACATCAAAAGGGACACAGGAAGTTACTTTTTATGGAGCAACTAAATATTTTATTTCATCTTCACAACTCCAAGTGAAGCTGTGACCCCAATAAGGGCAGTGTTATTTGTTGGTAAAACATAGGCACTGCCATTACCAGTGACAGGAAAACACTGAGGTAAAGAATGACATAAAACCATCTTTTACCTTGATGTTGGGTATCTTAAGCAGACTTGGTGAAGATGATAATCTAAAACTCTGAGGCTATTGTTCCAAGGTCCTGTTGGCCAAAGAGGAGATGGACAACTAAGAGAGAGTGCGACTGTGAATTGGAGCATCTGGTTTCATGAGAGGAGGGGGAGCAGGAAAGAGGATAAAAAGAGAAAGGAGCAGGGACTGGGATTAAGATTTTGGAGAAAAAGAGATGACTGGATTAAAAAAATGTGGTATATATACACGATGGAATATTAGTCATCAATTAAAAATAACAAATTTGATGATTTTAGGACAACATGGATGGACTTAGAAGAAATCATATTAGCAGAAACAAGTCAAAAAGAAAAAAAGACAGAAATCAAATGGTTTCACTAATATATGGGATATAGGGGGAAAATAAACAAAAGCCTTGAGGAAAAGGCAAAATAAGCTAAGCACCAAACTGAAGCACACAACTTTGGGCAGGAGGGAAAGAGGGGGAATGATGGGAAGGGTGGGGGGTCGTAAATCCCTGGAATTACAATGATGTGAAATTTATATAAAAATAAATTAGAGTGAAAAAAAGATTTTGGTGAAGGAGAGCATCAGGAGATTGGTATCTGGTGCAGAGGTTTTGGCTTCAGAGAAGGACCCAGGAGCTGAGTCTTTTGGGGCTTCCCCGGCATTTGGGCCTCTGAGGGTCGAGAGTTGTGTGAATGTGGAGGAGAGGCAACCCTGATGAAGTATTGAGTCATTGTGCAACCCAGATCGACCCGAGGTAGACCCAAGGTGAACCTCATATTGGTGGAATTCACTGGATGCTAATCTGGAGTGCTGGAGGACCAAAAGACAAGGACTTAAACTGATGGTTTCAAACTAAAGTACACTAAGATTGAGGTAAACCTCACACAGGAGCAGAATCCTCCCTTAGGAGCAGAAGCAGGGTTCTATTTCATTTGGGACACTTATGAGGGTAGGGACTATTAGACTCTTTGCTTTCTCCTATGTGTAAATAACCTCTATGCTTACCCTTATCAAACTTAGAGAGTTTGATTTCTAAGTTTGATCTCTGGGCACCTGTTTACCACAGTCCTCTGCTCTATGAAGCTGAGCTGAGGCATAGCTAACAAAATGTTCTTTACTAGCTGGTTCTCCGACAGTTTCTGTCAACTAGAGAACTAGAAGCAGCTGGAGGAGAGACTTCCTTACTTCTGATTTTGTTCACTATTCCTGTCAGTCACCTGGACAACACCCTTGCTTGGCTCTGCTAAGCTATATTTTCCAGATTCCTTTCCCCTCCCAGAAGCAGCCTCATGGTCCTCATTCAGACCAGTGTTGCCTACACATCAGGGCCTGACTGCCAGTTCCTCAATACCCCTGCTCTGAGCTCCTCTGATGCAATAGCGGGGCTCTAAGCTCCCTCCAGCTGGAGCTGGTCATCCACAGAGACACACTTTCCTCCAAGCTTCAAGGTCTAAAATCTCAACCTGTTGGAACATGCTTTCTACAATTAATATTTGTTTAATCCCAGTGTTCATTTGACTTTTCAGTTCTCTAACACCTGTGTGGTCAATTTTCTGTACCAAATTCTTTCTATTAAAATAACCAGCATGGGTTTAAGTTTTCCTACCTGGACCGAAAATGATACCCAAGTGCTTATAAAGTATGTTTTAATTCATTCAAGTATATAAGATTCAGACATATTCAGATATAAGATACTCTGACTTTAGGAATTTTTCCAGACTACAGGATGCTTGACCTTTTCCTCAAGACAAATCATTTCAATCTATCAAAGTTACAAATATGTTCAGGACTAGTTAAGTGTTCTACTCTAACCAATGTGATCCAAGTCAAAATAAGAGTACCAAAAGTTGGCTAACAGAACAATTCTCTTTTCCTTAAGCAGCATTACATTTCATCAAAGTTTTTTTGGGTTAACTCAGTAAATTCCTGTGGCTAAATATTAGTTCAAATACTAAAATCAGTATTTATGGGGATTGTATCTAAATTCTAGAGTCTGAGGAGGAAAAAAAAAAATCAAAGCAGAACTTTATAAATAACATAAAAAACAAACCTGTATTTCACTCAGGAAACCAAACCAAAATGCACTGGTCTTTCTGCCCTCAAAATGAAAGAACACCCTTACAAAAATAGTTCCACATTTCTGCAAGTTACCTCTCAGCCCCAGAGATCTGGGAATACCTGGGGACTTTGGCTGAAACAGTAAGTGGAGTAAGATAGGACGTATAGTGACCAGGGACCAAAATGAAAAGTGCAATTCTATGCGCAAAGATAACCTCTCAAAGTACTGCCCCAATCACATGTCAGTAGAGCCCCCCTTGTTCAGAAATAAAAATTTTTGAATAGAGTGATTATCAGAGTTCATTATTCTCAGAAGGCACCTCTGTGGATCCAAATGTTCAAGAAGCAGTACTATTAGGTTTCTAAGAAGAAAAATTAACTTTGTCAAACTAATGTTTAAATGCATGTTTATTTTTATTTTACATTTTTTCCTCTCACTTGACTGCCTTTAAATGCAATCATAGTCTTAACTGTGTTAAAATGTAGTTCTTGAGCAACGCAAAAGCAATTTAAAAACCAACCATTTCTCTCTCTCTCTTTACAGTTTTGGAAAGTTTCAGAGTATACAGGTTTCGTTAGTGTTCCAGGAGTAGAGGCTCTGTTGTTCACTAAGCCAAGTCAGTCCTCGATCGGTATGATGTTTGGGGGAGAGCTGATCTTAGACAGTCAGGGTTTTTTCCTAGGCCAAGAGAGATATCACTTTTTCAGGTTCCATATGACTAAGAAATGACAACCCAAGAAGATGCTGGCAGCTACATTGGGGCCAGAAGAGGAATCAGAAGGCAAAGTCAGGACACTAAAAGAATCCAGCTCCTTGGAGCCATCAACAAGCTACTCAAGCAACCTTGCCTGAAGTCTGAATTACTTACTGATTTTTTCTGTTAAGGGCCAATAGATTCCCTCTTTTTTTTTTTTTTTTTCTTTTGAGACTAGGTCTTGCTTTGTTGCCCAAGGAACTGCAGGCTCATGTTGCCCAGGTACCATGGACTAAAGTGATCCCCAGCTTCAGCCTCCCAGGTAGCTGGAATTGCAGGCGTGTGCAACCATGCCCAGCTATTTTTTGAGACTAGGTCTCACTATGTTGCCCTGGGTGGGTCCTGAACCCCAGACTCAAGCGATTCCTAACCTCTGCCTTGCATAGGCTGCGATGCCACCGTGCCCGGCTAGTCTATTTTTTATTTAGGTCAGAGTCAGTTTTTCTGTTACAACCATAGACATTCCAGTTGATAGCAAGATTAATGGAAAAGAAAAAAGATTAAAAAGAAGAGAAGGCATTCTGGATTAGACTGTCATACATTTAGTATTTATTAATAAAGTCAAATATCTAAGAAAAGATATTTGATAACATATAATTACGAGTTACTTTTAAGAGTTTCAAATAGTATGAAAATTGATTTACTGTTACCAGCAGCTGTGTAATGACTCTTGATTTTTCTCCTCCCTCTGCCCCAAATCTGCTAGACTCCCTCAGTTTTTCCCATCTTTGCTAACAGTTTCTTTTCTAAGTTTCCCTGGCTCAAAAGCTTAGACTTACTCTTGCCAACTCCATCTTTCCTTATTATATTCTATAGTCTATCTGCAAGAAAATCCTACTGGTTGTACTTCCAAAATATATTCAGAACCAATGTTTTTCTTAGTACCTTCACTGCTAACTCTCTGGTCCAAGTCACTAACATCATTTGCCTGGATTACTGAAATAGTCTCCCAACTGATCTCTGTGCTTATATACTTATTCATCCACAATGTGCTTGCAACACAGCAGACAAAATGATAATAAATAAGAGATTATATCACTCACTCATTCAACTCACTCAGAATAAAACAAGTTTACAATGGCTCACAGGACTCTAACTTGTCTATTATGAGTCAAAGATTCCAACTCTTCCTCTTTGCCCCCAGTGACCTTGTCCCTTAAAGGTCAGGCATGGTCCTGCTGTAGGACCTTTGCATTTCCAGGTCCCTTCTCCCTGAAACATTTCTCCCCAAGACATTGGTTTGACTAAGTGCTTACTTTTCTTGTTTACAGTGTTCTGGCTCACCTTATTTTAAACCGATGGTCCATACTAAAAGAAATAAGAAACAGTTAATGCCGGAGGGGGTGTGTTCCTTATCTCCAAAAGGAACCCTCCCTCACTGTTAGTGGAATGCAGATTGACAGCCGCTGTGGAAAATTGTGTGAAGATTCCTCAAAAGACTAAAAATGGATCTGCCATGTGATTCAGCAATTTTACTCCAGGAATCTACACAAAGAACACAACAACACTAATTCTAAAGGAAACCTGCATTCTCATATTTATCAAAAGCACTTTCTACAATAGCAAAGTTATGGAAAAAACCTAAATGCTCAAAATCAGATGAGTGAATAAAGATGTGGTATGAATACAAGCGGAATACTACTCAGTGAGAAAAAAAAATAGATAAACTCAAGCTATCTGTGGCAACATCGATGGAGCTGGAAGGGAATATGCTAAGTATGGCAGAAGGAGAAAAGTGAATATTGGATGGTCTCACTTATATGTGGAACACAGAGAAATCAAACATAAGGCCAAAGAAAGACAAAATTTAAAATCAATCCTTGAAAATGGACTACAGACCTGTGGCATTTGAGGAGGGAACACAAAGGACTGTGCTCTGGCCACACCCAAGGGGAGAAATTATACACTGTCAAAAATACTAACAAAGATGTAAAACAATGGCGTTTCGTGAACATAAAATAAGTAAATCCATTCTCATCCCTTGCACTTCTACCCTCCTTCCCTGATTCTCCCCATCCTCACCCCCTGCCTTAGTACTTGTCATCCTATAATTTTTATTATTTAATTATAATATAACTTACATATATTGCCACCACCTCCTCCAGAATGTAAGCTCCCCATTAAGGCAACAGTGTAAGTCTATTAATTTTTCACTCTATATCTTTTGTGCCTAGAACAATATTTGGCACACAGCTGATAATAAATATTGCTGAAGGAATGATTAAGAAATTAAAATATACCAATTTCCTTTATTTTCATCTACAAATGAGACTTTCCAAAGGGGCTATACCGTGGATAAACTATCCAATTCCTTATCTCTCAATACAACTGAAATGACACAAATCATACTGCTTCCTTTTGTTCACTTCAAACACTGTCATGATCCAGTGATGAAATATTTGTACTTTTTCACCACATAAGTTTGAGATATAAATTAAAAAGTCTTAAGAAGGGAATGTTTAAGCAAACAGCTAAAATACTGCTCTGTTAGGCAATATTTTGGGCAGCCAATGAGGCTGAACTGTTCTCTTATACAACAACAGAATTAAAGCAAGTTAAAAAATTTTAGAAATAATTATGACTGTTTCTTTGGTAAGAACAATGTGGTCTGACAAAAGGAACTTAAAAGCATCTCTAAACTCAACTGCAGTCTTAAAAGTTGTGACAAGTAACGGTTCATATAGTAAATTGTAAATCACCAAAGGCCGCAAATAAGAGTAGAGGGTGTTGAAATCAGATCATTAACAAGTTCTCCCTGATGAGCACAGACCACAAACTAAAGGAAACTAAATCATACGAACTAGTAGATCTATGAAAGAACAGCTGCAACATTATGAATTCCTGTTTATTCACGTGAAACACTTGGAAATCCAGGAAGTTTTCCTTTTTTTAATTTAATTTTTAATTGATGGCACACATATATTTTTTACATCATTGTGTATTCCAAGGTTCTCCCACCAACTTATCTCCCATGAACCATCAAATCTCTTGTGCCCACCCTTTCCCCATTCTATGCATTTATTCTGCTAATGGTTAGTTTTAAATTTTCCTTATCCTTTTGTTTGCTTTCCCTATATCCACGTATAAGTAAGATCATTCAATATTTCTCACTATCTTTCTGCATTATTTCTCCTAACATGATTCCTTCTAGGTCCAGCCATGTCATCACAAATGCATCAAAACTATCTTTTTTGATTGACAAATAAATTGATTCCATTAAGTACATATACCACAGCTTTCTGATCCATTGTCTGTTTTGGGGCATTGTTTCCATATCCTGGCTACTGTAAACAAATGCTGTAATAAACACCCAAGTACAGGTGTCCTTTTGAATTACTGTTTTTGTATCCATTGGGTAGATTCCCAGAAGTGGGGATGCTGGATAGAATGGTAGTTCCATTTCAATAGTTTGAAGGTCCTCCACACAGCTTTTCTTAATGGTTCAACCAGTCTGCCTTCCTACCAGCCATGTAAAAGTGTTCCTTTTTCTCCACATCACACCAATGCCTGATGTTGCCAATTTTTTTGATACTGGGGTCATTCTTACCAGTCTAAGTTGGTAACTCATTGTGGTTTTGATTTGTATTTCCCTGATGATAAGTGATGTTGAGCATTTTTTTCATATGCCCTTCAGCAATTTGTATTTCCTCTTCAGAGAAGTTTCTTTTAGTTCTTCTCCCCATTTTTTGACTGGGCTTTTCAGTTTGCTTTTGTTAAGTTGTGTGAGTTCATTGTAGATCTTTGATATCAGACCCCTGTTAGTTAGGTGGAGTGCAAAATGCAAAAGTTTTTTCTTATTTGGTTGGGTGTCTGTTTTGGTTATTGTCTCTTATGCTGTACAGAAGTTTTTAGCTTCATTTAGTACCAGCAATTTATGTTTTCCTTCATTTTCTTAGCTTGTATAGATGTGTCCTGGAAGATGTTTCTGTGGTTATAGGTCATAGAATGTTTTCTCTATGTTTTCTTCTAGATATTTCATGGTTTCAAGTCTTATGCTCAAGTCTTTCATTCATTTTGAGGTAGATTTAGCATATGGTGAGAGGGAGCAGTCTAGATTCATTTTTTTTGCACACAGAAGTCCAGTTTTCCCAGCAGCATTTATTGAAGAGACTATTCTTGTTCTATTGTATATTTTTTTGCTCCCAGGTCTTCTGTAGATAGAGCACCTACATTTTATTTTCTTTACTCTTATATCAAAACACCTTTTCAGGTTGAAATACATTTCATCTTAGAATTTCCTAGGTGCTAGGTGAAACCAGGTGAATACCACTGATGCACCATCTTCATTCTCTGCGGAAATCACTATTTTCAGCACTCACATGATATTCAACACATCCTGTCTTTATATGTTTTTACTATGTGTGATGTTGATTCTCCAAAATATACAGCACTGTTTTGTAAATTCTAACTCTATTCACACATAACCACACAAGTTTTACTGTTCTATAAATGTGCATTTTTATAATGATTTCTCACTCAACATTGTGACTGATTTCCATTAATATACACACAGCTTCTTTTAATTAATTTTCATTGTTATACAGTGTTCTACCCTATGTATATTATACACCTATATTTATTCATTCTCCCACTGATGGACATTTAAAACCATTTATGTACTTTGGAATTATGAGCAATACTACAATAAATAAACCTGAACCAATGCCTTTGTTGTTGTTGTTTGGGCAAATAAATCTGTAGGATGGACTCCCAAAATAAAGATTATAATGGTAGTGAAGAGTTTAGTTTTAATATTTTGCTAATACCTATCGGGGTTCTACCATTTAACTCTTCCAAATGCACAACACTGACATAAGGACAATTTTAAATATTCCTAAGAGATACAAGAATAAACTAATGAATTAGAGATATACTGGATTATGTATAAAACATTAATATCATGTATGTCAGTAATGATACTCTATTCACATTAAAGTTCCCTTCTATTCCTAATTTACTAAGAGTTTTCATCATAAATGTAGCTAGATTTGATCAAGATCTTATTCTCCATTTACTGACACAACTATAGTGTTTTTCACCAATGTTACCAGATAAATTAATTGTAATAATCCATAAGTTATTAAATTAATTGTAATAATCTCCCATACTCTTCAAAAGGTAGAACCTTAATTTCTTTGAAAATGAACTAGACTGAGTGAGTCACTGCTAACAAACAGAAAGAAAAAAGTGACAATGACTTCTGGGACTAGGTCTTAAAAGGTAATACGTTTTTCTCCTTGATCTCTTTTGTGAATCACTCACTCTGGGGAAAGTCATGTACCATGGTAAAAGGATACTCATGGAGTTAACACAGAGGCCCAGAAGGTGAGCAACTAAGGCTTCCTACCAAATGCCATGTGACAGACTAACTTGTGAATCCTCCCCAGTCAAGCTTTCAGATGACTTCAGCCACTGCTGACATCCTAACTACAGTCTACAAGATATCTGAGTCAAACCTATCCAGTAACCTGGTCCTAAATTTCTATAAATTAATTTACATTTTTGTGACTTCAAATCCTTAAGTACTGAGATAAATACATAAGCAGCAATGGTAAATAACATAGCACACTTGGATTCCTGGGGTATTGAGTGACAATTTGTCTGGTTTCTGCCCTAGGTCCAGGGAGGAACCCTCTAAATCCCTGAAATTTCCTTGGTAATAGAAATGTCCATGTTATTCAAGAGCCTCACGGATCATATCTGAGTTAATGCTCAGGTTAGGGGCTGCTCAGCAAAGACCAACCACGTGATGAGAGGGTTAGGGATTTGAGTCAGTCTGACCTTCAGGGAGGTGATAGGGTTGAAGACTAGTATTAACTCATGTGATTAATAAATCATGCCTACAAAATGAAATTCCAATAAAAACTCTGTAGACCATGGCTCAGATGAATTTCCTGGATCATTGTGTTGGTAGGATGAACAGGGGTAGGAATTCCCTGATTCCTTCCAGGGGAGAGGGCAGGGAGGCTCAACATGAAATTCTCTCAAACTTCACCCTACATGTCTCTATTTGCTGGTACCAATCTGTAACCCTTATAATAAAACTGTCATCATAGGATATTACTTACCGATAACATTAACAGACTCAAAGGCACTAGAGATTATCAGTCATAGAAATACAGATATCATGAAGAGTCTCAGCTAAATCCCAGTAACGGAGCTGTAGCACTCTAAATTTTCTGAAGCAAGGATATGCCTTCTGCAACACCATGAAAAACATAGTTCCTGCTGTAGTACCAGGTTTTAGTAGAGAACCCAACTATGGAATATCAAGGGTTTTGCAAGTTGAGCCCATTATCATGATCAACCAAATCACAAGATTGCTGCTGCAATCTATGACTACCTGATGTGGAGTGTTTGTGAAAGGGTCTAGGCAAAATTTTAAGAAGTGGTCCAGAACTTCATATATTGATGTCTTTATTTGTGTTCACATCAATGATTTTATGGTAGGTTCTGGTGACTAATGGCCAAAAAAGCAAAAAAAAATCCTGGAGAATAATTAATAGTTACAAGTCAAAGTAGACAGGTACTACTGCTCTACAGACCCATGTGGGTGGACTATGAAAGACAATGAGGAAGAAATTCTCAGTGCCATATGATGAAGGGAAAAGTAATCAGAGAAAAAAGTATAGACTTCTTGGGAGTGGCAAATGGTCTGGCTAATTGTTTTGGGAAGATGTAAGGAGGAAAACTATTGATAGCTCTGTGGAGTCAGCACCATTACCAATCTTCACACTTTATAAATTAATACCCACCACAAGACACCAACAATAGAAGAAACATTTGACTACATCCCAACTCTAGGCAAAATTATCTGTCAATATATATTAGTAAAAGATATTCGTTCTTAGCCAACTTAAGTCTTGACCAACAGGACTGAGAAGAGAGAAGATAAGAAGAAGAAGCCTTAACAAACATAGGTCCACAGCATGGGCACTGTCTTATCAAAGTGTCCTCTAATAAATGCCACAGATGCCAATGGACACACATGTTACAGAACTAATTTTACTTCAGATCTGAGTTTGCCTTTCCAGCCCAAAGCATACACCTTTGCCAACACCATTATCTCAAGGCTCAGAGAGCATCTGACATACAAAGTACCTCAATTATGGCCCCAGGAACAGATGCAGTAGTGGGTACTATAACTTGCTCAACTAACCCTACTCTTTCAGAGATTTCTTTTAACAATCACCAACCACCACTTTAAAGGGTCAACGACAGAGTGGGTTTAAAGGGACATGAGAGAACCAGGCAATGATGCCCACTCTCCCCACTACTCTTTAACATTGTATTGAAAGTTCTAGCTAGGGCAAGAGAAAGACATAAAAGGGATACAAATAGGTAAGGAGGAACTGAAGCTATTATTATATGCTGATGACATGATTCTCTATATAGATAACCCCCAAAAAAAATCCACAGAAAAATTGCTTGAAATAATAAACCAGTTCAGTAAGGTAGCTGGATACAAAATCAACACACAGAAGTCAATAGCTTTCCTATACGTAAAAGGTCAAATAGAAGAAGAAATCAGAAAAACGATTCCATTTACCATTGCACCAAATAAATAAATAAACAAATAAATAAATACCTGGGAATAAACCTAACAAAACATGTGAAAAAACTATACAAAGAAAACTTTCGAATGTTGTTAAAAGAGATAGAATACATAAGGAAATGGAAAGACATTCCCTGTTCATGGATTGGAAGAATTAATATCATCAAAATGGCCATCCTACCAAAAGCAATCTACAGATTCAATGCAATCCCGATAAAAATCCCAATGACATTTTTTAAAGAGATAGAACAAAAATTACTGAAATTAATCTGGAATTACAAAAGACCTTGATATCAAAAAGCCTCCTGACCAGAAAAAAAGAGAATGGAGGTATTACAATTCCAAACTTCAACTAATCTTTGACAAAGGAGTGAAAACATTACATTGGAACAAAGATAGCCTCTTCAATAAATGGTGCTGGGAAAATTGGACTAAGATATGCAAAAAAATGGACCAAGACAACTCTCTCACACTGCGTACAAAAATCAGTTCAAAATGGATAAAAGACTCAGACATCAGACCTGAAATCTTAACGTACATAGAGAAAAACTTGGGCAAAACCCTCCATGAATTACAATTCAGAAATCCCTTTTTGGACACACCTACAGATGGCAAAAAAATGAAGGAAAACATAAACAGATGGGACTACATCAAACTAAAAAGCTTCTTTCTGCACAGCAAGAGACAACAGGAAAAAAAAAACAAAAAGAAGTCCAACCAAATAGGAAAATTTTTTTGCCCTTCACAAGAGTGATAAGGGTTTAATAACGAAGATCCACAAGGAACTCACACAACTAAACAATGCAAAACAAGAAGCCCCATCAAAAAAATGGGGAGAACTAAAAAAGACACTTCTCCAAAGAAGAAATACAAATGGCCTATAGGTACATGATCAATGAGCAATAGCTCAATAGTCACTAGCAATAAGGGAAATGCAAATCAAAACCACAATGAAATACCACCTTACACCAGTAAGAATGGCCCACATCCCAAAAAACAGGCTAACAACAAATGCTGGCAAGGATGTGGAAAGGAACACTCTAATACTGCTGGTGGGAATGTAAACTGGTCCAACCACTATGGAAAGCTGTGTGGAGGACCCTCAAATTAATGAAAATGGAACTACCATTTGACTCAGCAATTGCTCTTTTGGGAATCTACCCAAAAGAGACCTCAATGTGGGTACAAAGAGACACCTGTGCTCGATTGTTTACTGCAGCACTATTTTAATTGCAAGGACTTGGAAGCAACCTAAATGCTCCAAAACAGATGACTGAATGAAAAAAATATGGTATATATACACAATAGAATATTACTCATCAATTAAAAATGACAAATTTGATGATTTTATGACAACATGGATGTACTTAGAAGAAATCATATTAGCAGAAACAAGTCAAAAAGAAAAAGAAAAGAAAAAGAAAAAAGACAGAAACCAAATGGTTTCATTAATATATGGGATATAGGAAAAAATAAACAAAAACTATGAGGAAAGTCAAAACAAGCTAAGCACCAAACTGAAGCACACAACTTTGGGGAAGGGGGGGAGATGGGAAATGGTGGGGAGGGAGGGGGTGAATCCCTGCGATTACAAAGATATGAAATTTATATATAAATTTTAAAAATTAAAAAAATAAAGGGACATGAGGTAAATATTAGTCATAGAAAGACTGGATTAAAAGCAGACATCTGTGGTCCTTTGCAACATATGCCCAATCTGCCTTTCCTTAATGCAGTTATGGTGGATATACTCCCATGCATTATTCAACAGTATCTGACATCAAATGTGGTGTGTTTTTCCCAAAAGTCAAGAAGACTGCTCAGCAGCACATAAGCACAACCACACAAAGGCTAGAGTTAAAGCTCTGGGGACAAGCCCCAATAAAAGATGAAAAGTCAGAGGACAAATGTCCCAAGATCCCTGTCTTTAGTAGGATAATACTGAGGTGCACTCAGAGGATCCCCAGGAAATTGAACCCCAGCTGCCCATAGTGATAAATCATTAATATATTTTATGTAACATTATTCTCTTCTCTCTTACTTTTTTTTTTTCCTTTTTTGAGACTAGGTCTAGCTGTTTTTGCCCACGGAACCGCAGGCTCACATTGCCCTGGGTACCACAGACTCAAGTCATCCCCAGCCTCAGCTTCCCACGTAGCTAGGATTACAGGCGCGTGCCATCATGCCCAGCTATTTTTTGGGACTAGGTCTCGCTGTGTTGCCTCGAGCGGGACTCGAAACGCGATTCCTAGCCCCAGCCGCTTCATAGGCTGAAGCTTACAGGCATGAGCCACCGTGCCCGGCTTCTCTCTTACTTTTTCCCATTCTCTCATACCTATTTTTTTTCAGGGCTCAAACTGAAAGAGTTTACTCCATTGCCTATGCTTTTAACAACAGTACATTGCTTCTTTAAGGCAGCAGAAAGTGGTACTCTAAACTATGAGCTACTAAACGTAGTTAGAAGCAATGAGTAAGTTCATGCACAGAAAAATGGAAAGATCTACAAATAAAGAGAAAAGAGAATATTTGTAGAAAATATTAATTAAATCAATTAAATGTACATATGTACACACCAAAGACAGTAAACAAATAAGAGAGATTTCCTATGGCAGGAGAAGAGGAAAACAAGAGTCGTACTCCAGAATAAAGGAGATAAAATAAATCAGCTTCAGGACCTAAGGAAGAACAAAGATAGCAATCTACTGTCATAATCTAAAGGTATGACTAACCCAAATTTCTGAATCATGGTCCAAAATAAAGAGAAAAACCACTGTTACTACCTTAAATGGAAAAGCAAATATTACTTATTATGAATAGGTTACCTAAGTAAATATACAACTATTAACATTCTTATAATTCATCTGTGTACTATCTAAAATCATTCTGAATATACCAGGTAGGACATGTTCCATATACTGGAAAACAGTGTTGTGACTATTCTGAGATGAGAATGACACCAGGAACCTAGGGAAACTATATATATATGCAATGGCATAAATATTGAAAACCTAACTAGAATTATGTTAAAGAGGAAATAACCCACAAAATCTGACATTTTTCTTAGTGAACAAACATCCTCAACAATATGCTTTCCACTTCTGTATCATGTATAATAAAGAATAGTGACTGACTTTAATATACAGTTGGGGTATATATAATATATAGCTATAGCTATATATATAGCTATATATAGCTATAGCTATATATTATATAGCTATTATATATATTATATAAATATTACATCTATAGACATTATATTACAAAGTCTTAATCAATTTTAATAAAAGTATATAAACTAGCTAGTTTTATGAAGAAGCATTTTATTATCTCATTAAAAGGTAGTTCTCTAAGTTCACTACAACTTAAGAAATGTGAAAAGAACACTATTTCTTTAAAACCTTCTCTTCTAGGTTGGGTGTGGTGTCACATACCTTTAATCCTGCCTAGGAAGGGAGGCCAAGACTAGGAACTGCTTGAGTTCATGGGTTCGAGACCCACCCTGAGCAACATACAAAACTTAGTCTCAAAAAAATAGCTGGGTGTAGTGGTGCGCTCCTGTAATCCTAGCTACCTAGGAGGTTGACACTGGGGATCGCCTGAGTCTGGCGGGATCCCAGATCCCATCCAGGATCTGGATTACTCAGATCTGATCCTGGATTGGGACTACCCCAGGCAACATAGTGAGATCTAGCCTCAAAAAACAAAACAAAACAAAACAAAAACAACAACAAAAAACCTCCTTTTCTGAGAGATAATACTTTGCTTTCCTTTTCAAAATCTCCCTTTCAATATGCTAAATGCTTTTAACAATAATGTATAAAAATATTTATATGTAAACAAATTAAGAGACCAACAATACAACAGAACATCAATTTGAATGTTTTCTAAACAATAAACTCAACTGGACTTGAAAAATGATGCTTGTTTTGTTTTTTTTAAATGTTTGTTACTTAATGATGCTAAAGACTCCTACAATTCAGATAAAATATGTGGGCATCATTCAATCTACTCCAAATTCTAATCACCACTCAATGTCTCTTCTTCTTTCACAACAGCTATTCTAATCTTTTCTTTTACTTCTACTATTATCATTATTGATTAAATTCTGATTATCTTATGCTATAAACCCCTGAGTCCCCAATTCCCCATTCCAGTTTTCCAATGGCATATGTATATACATCTCTGCTACCGTAATTTCCCTAAAGTATAATTTCCTAGTCCCACCTCTACCAAACTCCTATATATTCCTTTTCCATTTATCAGCTTTTCCAGAAAAATTCTTTATTTACCATTCAAATTCTACTCATCTTCCAAAGCTGAAGTAAAATAACCCTTCCTATGTTCTATCTGTATTTCTCAGAATTCTGATCAGAAGTAGTAACTTCTCCTTTACATTCATCATTTTCATCTATCAGCGTCAGGTATCATTACTCTTGCTATTAAATAGTTTCACAGGGGCCCAAAAACATTATAAGGGGGAAATACTCCAGGGTCTTATACTAAGGAGAAAAATGATCTTAACATCCAGAAGACCTCAATTGACACTTAAAATGGATTATTTAAAACTGATATTTAATATATTTTTTTTGAGACTAGGGCTAGTCCCGATCCCACGGACTCAAGCGATCCCCAGCCTCAGCCTCCCAGGTAGCTGGGATTACAGGCACCTGTCACTGTGCCCAGCTGCTTTTTCGAGACCAGGTCTTGCTATATTGTCCAGGGTAGTCGCGAACCCATGAACTCAAGTGATCCCCTGGCCTCTTGCCTCCCAGTGCTCGGATTACAGGCATATGGCACCACATCTGGCTTTAATTATTTAATATTAATTGATGAGTTAAAACTTTCCACAAGAGAAAAAGAAGAAAAAAACATGTCAAGAGAAAAGAATCACATAAAGAGAGGAGAGAAATACAGTACGATTTCAAATCATTGGCTATACAGTACAGTGCATGTAGTGCTAAAAGAAAAAAAGAATGTAAACATTTACTAAGTGACCAGCTCTTAAAGGTTTTTACAATGTCAGTGAAGTTGAGCCCTACCTTAACAGTATCATTATTTCTTGCTTAAAACAAGAGTATCATAGGCACTTATGATACTTTCCCTTCCAAGCTATCATATCACTACCAGATTAACTTTAGCCAAACATAATCATGGTCCAAAATACCTGTTAAAAAAATTTCAATAACTGCTAACTGCTTTCAAAATAACATAAGATGAAATAGTTCTTTTCACAATCAAGATCTCTTCTAGCCTTTTCTCTCAAACCCTCTCATATTCTGAATGCAAACCATACAAAACAACTTCTGTCTTCTGTAGATTCTGTATCTTTTCAAGTTTCCTCTGCTTATACTGGGTTCTGTGCACAAAATTCTCATTTCCAAAATTCCATTTAGCAATCTTACGTTCATCCTTCAAGACTCAACTCCAACATCATTTCCTACATGAAGTCTGACCATTCTCTCCTCTAACCTGCATAGCAGAGTCTTTGTAATTGGCACCAATACACTTTTTCAGTATTATAAAGCACTCTTCAAATTTGCACTTGAATTAACTGCTTACATACTCATCTCCAACAGATTATTTTTTGAGAACAAAGAAAGGAACTCTTTTTCTATTCTCAGCACCTAATATAAAGTATGGCATCGAGTGTTTTAAGTGTTAAAAAGTAAAGAGAAATGGAAGCAAAGGTGTCACCCACTCAATGCTACATTGCTGAGAGGCTTTAGTATTTTAAGAGTTTGTATTTTGGCAGAATCACTGACAGTACATGCAGAATTATCTCTCAAAAAATGTAGCTGGCAGCTACATGTAGAGGGAAGGTAAGTGAAGAGAGGTACAGAGTTGAGTGAGGTCAGTTAAATTAAAAAAACAAAACAAAACAATACAAGGACCTAAATTTGGATGGTGATAAGGGTAATAGATACACTGCTGAGTTAAAATAGTAAGAGCTGATCTCTGAGGAAAGACAGAAAAGATGCGGCATCTGACCCAGTCGGCACTTAGACTGAGTATGGGTAACAAAGAGCTCTAGTAACAAAAGTGGTATCATGATAGGAAGAAAACAGTTGAAAATATGGGTTTGAGGCTGAGAGAAAGTATCACAACTGAGATATAAATTCGAGAAAGATCCTTTTTGAGGTAACCATTAAAATCATGAGACCAGAAAAGACATAAAAAAGTTGTATGTTTGAATTTAAGAGGACAAGGAGAAAGAAAAGAAATTACGCAGGTATATTGAGAGAAACAGAATTAGAAGAGCACAGAATCTTTGAAACCAAGATAATTTCAAGAAAGCAAAAATGGCAACCATTACAGTGATTAGAGTACGAAACTAAGTAAGACACTTACCCAAAACCTGTATTTCAAGAGGAAAGAGTACAGACTGCCTCATTATATACTTTTAATTCTACATTTTTAAATGTAAATCCCTGAAGAATGTAAGCCACCTGAGTCTATCAATGAAGTTGGAAATAATGAACTTGATTTCTCTGTACATATTGTCTCATAACAGTTTCTTCTTCCTTAATGGTACTACTGTAGTTCCTACTTCCTTAAATAAATTCTATTTCCAAATACCTATTATTCCATGATAGTGAGTTTTTCTCTAAATTGTAAAATGTGTGAAAGTTTCTGAATAATGTAAACATTTGTTTTCAATATAAATTTTCATTCTGAAAATTTGTATAGAAATGATTTCATACATATTTTCCAAAATTAAAGTAAGTGATGTCAGTAATAGTCTTTTTTACTCAACATTTTATGGAAAGGAAAATATTAGAGCTACTTATGACTTCATAAGGAAGATTAAAATTAAAGAAACTAAAATAAAGCTGCAACAGTGATAGAAAAAGATTATTTTCAATTAAGAAATGAAATTTTTCATATTATTCTAATTGCTTTCTTAAGAGTATATCCCTTACCTCAGAGAGGTACCTAGATGAAACTGCACGTCCAATTTTCTCCAAACAGCTTTGACCTATGCTTCCATCTCATGAATTCCAAAACAGTATTAAATTGATGCATATTTTCATTACTCTGTTTAGAAAAAAAGAAAAAAAATTTATTTAATGCTGAAATTTTATTTGTCCAAATAACACATGAATTGTAAACATTTATTATGTGAAACACATTCTCAACATTAATTCAACAAAAAGTTCTATAGTGTTTTAGAAATCTATCATTTTACCATTTTCCCAACCTTTGCCCAAAGAAATTGCCCCGATGAATATTTCAACTTGAGTATTTACAGCAAAGGTTATAGTAGTTCTGTGAAAAAATTACTCACATGCAAAAGTTTTGTATTGGCTTTAAATTTATGGGAAAAAAGTTTCAAAAAACAGGAAAAATAGAAGCATTACTAAAATTTGCAATTATACAGTATTTAGATGCCCACTTAGACAAAAATATATTTGGCTACCTATTCTGTATCTTTGTTTTCACTTTATAACAGTCTCAGAGTGCTCTCTGAGATTTTAATATCTACCAAGGCATATTACTGTTTTAAGGGACAAAGCTACATAAACGTTCAAGACAGAAATGACTATCTTAATTTATCTAACAACAGGTATGCTGTTTACACTGAGAAATCGTAAAAATAACTTTGTTGACTATATCTATTTTTTGGTTAAAATTTGGAAGAGCAAAGCATTACAGTTTTTTTTTTAATTTTTTTGTGGAAAGAAAACAAGTTACAGATAGGTATACATATTACAATACCATAATTAAAAAAGTATAAATCATGCAAAATACTATATTATTTACTGATGTGTGATTTAAAAGTTTCATATACCACAGAAATGACAAACATCAAATCCAGTGTACTGATAATTATTTCTGGGAATGTATAATGGGGAATAGAAGAGATATCCACAGAGAATGTCATCTATCTCTGTGATGGCTTTTTATTATTTATTTTTAATTTCGCATATATATTTGTATTTATATTTATACTACATTATTATGTACTCTCCCACTTCCCTAACACCTGTTAACCATCCTGCTCTTTTGTGCCCTTTGCCTCCCCTGCCTTCTTCCCCCCCCTCCTCTTCTCTCACTCCATTGTTAGTCTCATTGGTTGTTTCTAATTTTTCTTATTCGTTTGTTTTTCCCTATATCCATCATATGAGTGAGACCATCCCATATTTCTCTTTTTCTTTTTGGCTTATTTCTGCTAGTATGAGTCCTTCCAGTTCCATCCATGTTGCTGCAAATGACATATGTTTGTCCTCCTTGATTGATGCGTAGTATTCCATCATGTACATATACCACATTTTTTCCAGCCACTCGTTAGTTTGGGGGCATTTGGTTTGTTTCCAAATCTTGGCAATTGTAAACAAAGCTGCAATAAACATGCGCGTACAGGTGTCCTTTTGAATTAGTGTTTTCATGTCCTCTGGGTAGATTCCCAGTAGTGGGATTGCTGGGTTGAATGGTAATTCCACTTTCAGTTGTTTGAGGGTCCTCCACAAAGTCTTCCATAGTGGCTGGACCAGTTTGCACTCCAACCAGCAGTGGGATATTTTCTCCATATCCTTGCCAACACTTGTTGTTGTTTGTTTTATTTATATGGGACATTCTTACTGGTGTAAGATGGTATCTCAGTATGATTTTAATTTGCATTTCCCTGATTACTAATGACGTGGAACATTCTTTCATATGGCTATTAGCCATCTGTATCTCCTCTTTGGTGAAGTGTCTTTTTAGTTCTCCCCATTTTTTGACTGGGTTTTTTAGCAAAGCATTATAGTTTAAAAAAGGAAAAAAAAAAAAAAAGATGTATGAGACCTACGTCCCACTGCAAGGTCAAAATGCCTTTGTCCTCAAGTACATTTAGAAGTATCATCTGAGTTACACTAATGTTTAATAATCTTGGCAATAATGACTAAACTCATGTAAACTGGGGCAACCTAAACCAATCTAATGTATCAGATAGCAGCCTTTCTTAAAGACTAGAGTCTCTAACTCAGCAGACAGGCTGCCTGCCATAGAACCATACTAAATCTTTCATGGTCAAACTAAAGACAGACTGACCCTGAAAGCAATTAGTAATGCTTTGTCTGCACTTAAGGAGTCCTTAACATTTTTTTTCAATGCACTAGTTAATGACAACTTAAACAGGTCCCTAAAGTTTTTCAGGGTACTCAAATGACTACAAAGCTCATCAGGCAGAAAAAAGAAGAAGGGCAGAAATGAAGGCTTGGCATTTAGTTTTGTGTTTCCTAAGACAGTCATAGTCCTTAAAAAAAAAAAAGTTCCCTTATACTAGCAAAAAATAAATACATTGTGCTTCCATTTCTGGAACAGCATAAAATATTTTCCTCCAAAAATAATTTTCTTCCATTTTGCCAATGACTCCTAATGTTGTATGAAGAGAAGGGAAGCAATCAGTATATTAAACAAAATTCAGATTAACCTGTTCTCATAAAGGTTAAGAGTCCATAAAAATGGCCATATTTTAAATATATGATCTGATTTTAATTTTACCAGATAGTGACATGTATTAAAAATAAATACAATTAGCAAGTAAATCACCTGTTTATTAAAGCAATCACTGTTTATCACAACATTATTACACTGATTCCCTGGTATGAAAAACTTTCAATCTTTAGACTAAGTCTAAATAAAAAAAAAGAAAACATTATAAAACCTTCAAATATACTATCTTCCAATTCCAAGACCCAAAACCATCTATTCTTCCTCCATTCTTTCACACATACCAACACATCTGATCAAATATAAACTTGAGAAAACTTCTTCTACAACTGAACTTAAGACTAGCTTAGAATAACCTAGTAAGATATTAATTAAATAAAAGAAAATCAAAGACCAGGATATGCTTCATAATACAGGTCTACAAAGCATTTTTTACACACTAGATAAGGTGTTTCCTAACCTGTGCTATTCAGTGTTATGGTCTTCTAAGCAAAGAGCAATAAACATACAGGCACATGGCCGGGCACGGTGGCTCATGCCTGTAAGTTTCAGCCTATGAGGCGGGCGAGGCTAGGGATCGCGGTTCAAGTCCCGCTGGGGGCACGTAGTGAGACCTAGTTCCAAAAATATAGCTGGGCGTGGTGGCACACGCCTGTAATCCCAGCTACCTGGGAAGCTGAGGCTGGGGATTGCTTGAGTCTGTGGTACCCCAGGCAACAAGAGCCTGCGGTTCCACAGGCAAAAATAGCAAGACCAAGTCTCAAAAAAAAAGAACAAAAAACAAAAAACATACAGGCACAGCAGGTTTGCTTCATCAAAAAGAATAACATAAATATGCTTTGGATAATTGTACTCAGTCCAAGATAAAATTTAGGATTACTTTTGAGTTTGCACCAAAATGTCAGAAAGTAGTGGTTTTCTTCGTATTCACAAAATTAGTTGGGGTGACTATACATTTTTCCTTCCATTACTCTATAACCCCTCTTCATCCTGTCTTTCTTAGCATCAACAAACAAGTACACCATCTACTTTACAAAGCATGTTATAAATGCTAGAACTTCATTCATATAATGATTAGAAAATACCAGAACCAAACTGCAAGAAAAAATTCAGTTGGGAGTCTTAAACCAAAGGTATTATTATTAAAATATTTGGTATGCTAGCCAGAAAATTTAACATTATGCTCTAGGAAAAACATAATTTAGCAGTAAATCATGACTAGTATATTTAAGTCTGCAAAAATATAACATAAAAAGGGAGATCAACTTATGAATAGGTTATGTTAAATGTTCCCAAAATTCACTTACAGACTGAAGGTAAGATTCCAAAAGTCAAGACGACTTTTCTAGTAAAAGCAAACCTATAAACAGTGTTAATTAACCAATAAGACAAATCATCTGCAGAGCACAATTCTATCACAGCACTCTACTGCTTACGTACATTTCCAGATTAACCTATTCTCATAAAGGTTATGAGATTAATCTGGTCTCGTAAGTTTCTTATTCATGGCTTTACTCTAGAATCTAACAGTTAATAACACAAGCAGAATTGTGACAAACAGATTAAGTACTGAGGAGCAATAAATTAAGTCATGAAATGAAATTGTTTAGAAAGCTATACCATTTTTAACTACAGCAGATAACCAAAGGCAAGGGGAAAGTTTCTTCTAAAAAATTATCAAGAAAAGATGCTGACTCCAGGTTACAAAGTCCTGGTTCAAGACAACTGTGGCCATTTCCATTCCCCCTGCCAATGAGTGGCTTAGCAAAAAAAAAAATCTGATTCAGTTCTGGCCAGTAAGAGACACATAAGACTAAGTTTGTTGCCAAGCTTCAGGGAAAAATTTCTATGACTGATGAAAAGATACAAAGGTGAAAACATTCTTACTCCCTCCCCTCCCCCTCCATGCAACTCTGGTTTGAATTTTTCAAACAAAACTATGGCAGCCATTTTAAAACAATAGGAAGCAAACAAAGATGAAAAGAACATGGGTCCTAAAAATGATGCTATGTTTGAATGAATTAATTCTAAAGGCATCTTATTAAACAATCTTTTATTGAAATCCTCATATTATTTAAGCAATCTTTATTTGCCAAAAGTAAACCAATAGATCACAAAGATTTAGGAAGAGAAATACTATTTACTTTCAAGATTTGAACTCTTACCTAAACATGATGCCCCCTAAATTTTTCTCTTATTTCTGGATCTTTCTTTTGAACTAGATACATATTTCCAAGGTCATATTAAGTACTCCAGTGTCATATTAAAAGAAGAAGATACATGAGCACAAAAAGTGCTTATATATCCATATTTACCTTCCTAGATAATAACAAACAACACTACCTACCCAACAGTTAAAGGTGAGGATCTTGAGATCACTAGTCCTACTTCCTCTGCTTCATCTACTTTATTGAGGTAGCTACTAAATGCTACTTAACCTAAGTCTAATATCTCTTTAAAATCTGCCTCCTTCATCTTTCACTATATTATCTAGTTCAGGCTCACATCTTTCATCTAGCCTGTATCCATTCTTACCTCTTTCACTCTACCCACTTCTTAAAATTACAACTGTCTTTCATGAAAAGAGTGTAAACATCAAGTCATTATAAAAATACAAATTAAAACTATAATGAGATAACCCTACATAACCACTAGAAAGTCCACATTCAAAAATACAAACATCAAGTGTTGGTAAAGGCTAGAAGAAAATTGACTTCTTATTCACTGTTGGTGGAAATATAAAATGTGCTGGCACTGGGGGTACAGTTTGGCATTTTCTCAAAAAGTTAAATATATACTTAAACTCAACAAATAAATCAAAGTTCTTTCTATGAAAATCTACCCAAGAGAAATGAAAGTTATGTGTCTACACAAATATACATACATGTTCTCATATTAATAAAAAATTCAGAAAACAATTCAAATGTCCATCAGCAAGTGAATGAATAAACAAAGTATAAAATAATCAATACCATGGAATATCAGGAAACAAAAAGGAACTGAATACTGACTGCTACAAGTTATAACATGAATGAACCTTACAAATACATTGAAAGAAGGCAGATGCAACATACTATATAAAAGTGTATGAAATATTCAGAGATAGAAAAGTTTCAAGGTAGAAAGTAACTAGTAGTTGTATAGAGAAAGAGTAGGAAATGGGAAACTTGGGGCAGGGAAAGAAATGGTCTAAAATATTTACAGCACAACTATAAAAATTCACCAAAAATAAAAAAATGCAAATGTAATTTAAAATTTTTCAATAAATTCAAATTATGTACAAAATGAAATCTATCTTTTTAAGTGGACACTCACAAACTGCTATAACCTGTTTCAGTCTATTTAATCTGCTTCATGTTCTGCTATAATATAATTTCTTTCCAAACATTTCCTATGGGTCATATTAAACCATTTGCTATTTCCTAAATACACTGAGCTATCTAATGAATGCTTCTACCTTCTTTGGACTTACTATTCTAATTCAAAATGCTCTTTTTTTTTTTGAGACTAGGTCTCGCCATTTTTGCCCATGGAACCGCAGGCTCCCATTGCCCGGGGTACTACAGACTCAAGCAATCCCCAGTCTCAGCTTCCCAGGTAGCTGGGATCACAGGCGTGCACCCCCATGCCCAGCTGGTTTTTTTGGAACTACATGTCTTGCTACATGCCCCCGGCAGGACTCGAACCGCAATCCCTAGCCCCGGCCGCTTCATAGGCTGAAGATTACAGGCACCAGCCACATGCCCAGCCCAAAATGCTCTTTATTTCTTGGTAGTGGATATCTACTTGTCCTCACAAAGATCCATCTCCAATCTCTTCTTTTGTTGAGTCCTCCCCACCCACTCTGTAGCTCTTGTCCCAAAGGGGCTGGTAATAAGGACACTGTAGCATGTATCACACTGAATTATAATTATTTACAGGTGTATCTCCTTTATTAAGATAGCCTCTGAGTACAGTAATAGCAATTTACTGATGCTTGTGGCCCTTGTGTTTAAAGCACAATCTAGTACCCAGAAAGGAGGGTGATCAATACATTTTTGAATGACTGAAGTGACAGTGAAAATAAAAATAAAAATAAAAAAAGGAGGTCCATATAGTAACTCTGCTAATGTCTTATATAAGAGAAAACAGGAAGCCACCCAGTGTTACCTAAGTGTTTATCAGTTTAGATCAATTGAATACTCACAGTGAACAATGCAGTCATTAAAAAAAATGAAAAAAATATCATTTAGTACAGACAGGTATTTCAAATGATTGCCATTAAGAAAATTATAAACCATTCTTTCACACAACTTGCTTTAGAAAGATGAAGGGTTGTAAGGTGGCTTTTTGAATGTAGGTAAAAAAGTAGAAACAACCTAAACATCCAACAACTGATGAAGGAAGAAACAAGTGCTATCTGTGCAAGGGAATAGTATATAACCATAAAAATAAATAAGCACATATGGAGTAAACATGTAACCTCAAAATTATAGAGACATGTAAGCCACCGGCAAATTGGGGGAAAAAAAAGAAAAATGAAGTCAAAAAGAACTAGTTCATATACAACACTGACGGATGAATTTTGTAAACTTTAAGCTAAGGGAAATAGGCCAGACACTAAAGGTCATATATTTTATATAATTTCATTTATATGAAATGTCCAGACTCTGCAAATATCATAGACACAAAAATAGATTAGTGATTATCTGGGGCTATGAGTGGACGGTGAACATGGAGAAAGACATCAAAAGGAGAATCCATAAAAAAAAAAAAAAAGAATAAATTTGATTTCATCAAAATTAAAAATATCTGCTCTATGAAATATCCTGCTAAGAAAATGAAAAAACTAGGC
Source organism: Uropsilus gracilis (assembly GCA_004024945.1). Lineage (NCBI taxonomy): Eukaryota > Metazoa > Chordata > Mammalia > Eulipotyphla > Talpidae > Uropsilus > Uropsilus gracilis. Next base: position 29,327 of record PVHY01016979.1, read on the forward strand.
ATAGACTAGAATATATTTGTAAACAACCAAGGACTCATCTAGAATATATTTAAAAATCCCCAAATTCAACCATAAAAAATTTCAACTGGAAAGTGGGTAAAGAAACGGAAGAGATATTTTGCTGAAAATATTTGGATGGCAAACATATCAGAAGATATAGTCAACAACACTAGCCATATAACACTCAACATGAAGAGTATGCTGAGATACCACCACACTTACATTAAAACAACCTCAATAAATAAATAAACAAAACCACTGTCCACAAGAATGTGAAGAAAATGGGTCATATAATACTGGTGTGATTGTAAAACAGCACAGTCACTTTAGAAAATGATTTGAAAGTTTCTTTAAAATTTAAATATATATTTGGATAAAACCAATGGCACTTCTGGGACTTTTTGTCCCAAAGGAAAAAACCTGAATGTTTTACACCAGTTTTCTCTTTAATAGCCTAAAGCTGAAAAAATAAATTGTCTTTTAATTGGTAAACAATGGTACATCCACAATATGGAATTCTATTTACAAACAAAAAGAACTTATCGATTCACACAACTTGGGTGGATCCAAAGGATAAGACTAAGTGTCAAGTATAAGGTGACAATTTATAACTGCAAGAACATGGAAACAACCCAAATGCCCAAAACAGACAACTGGATGAAAAATATGTGGTATATATACACAATGGAATATTAGTCATCAATTAAAAATGGCACATCTTGATGAATTTATGATAACATGGATGTACCTAGAAGAAATCATATTAGCAGAAACAAGTCAGAAAGTAAAGGACAGAAACCAAATGTTTTCACTAATATATGAACAACCAAACGAAAGCACACAACTTGGGGAGGGAGGACCAGCTGGTGCAGCCAGGGAGGGGAGGTGGGAGGTGGTGGGTAACCCCCAGGGATTACAATCATGCGGAATATATAGATATATAATTATATAATAAAAAGTATTAGGTGAGAGATAATATTCGATGCAATATTTTAAGATTCTATTTATAAATGCTCAGAATTTTTCGACGAAATTACAGAGATAGGACAGATGTGTGAGTAGCACAACGGAGATCTTGTGGTGAAGGAATCAGTCTCCAGCAGCAACTATACAAATCTCATGTATGTTTCTATGGGATAGAACTTCACAAACAAAATGTATGAATGTCAATTTCTAGTTTGACACTGCACTATATGTAGAATGAGTTACCACTGGGAGGTAAAGTGAAGGATACATGAACATCTCCTTGCTAGTTTTTGAAGTTAAGTTTCCTAAACCCTACTTTCTGAAAATGTCTCATCTATAAATTATCCACCATTCAAATGCTTCTTCCATATCAGCTAGGAAACTTAAATTCTACAGTAATTTCTAATTTCTAAAGATTGCATATGACAGCCTGAGACCAAAGGTATAAAAACTGAACATTTATTAGGATCAAGAAATTTTCACATGGTAGTATTGTAATAATTTTAAAAAGACTACTTCAAGAGGAGGGAAATATGAGATACCTGAATGAGTCAATCCAGGAAAAAACAAAGATGGGTGGAGTTAAAAACTATAAACATCTCAAATGCCTACTCAACATTTCTAATGAAATGTTAAAACTTTAAAAAGTTTTAACTCTTTATCTTGTTTTTCTATCCTCTTACAAACCTGTTCCCCTTGAACTTATTATTTAGCTTAATACACAACTGTTTACAAAAAAATATTTTGCATTTACCTAGTAGTTGACAGTGTACAAATTCAAAGATCCAAGCCAGGCATGGTGGTGCGTGTCTGTAAGCTTCAGTCTATGAAGCTGCTGGGGCTAGGGATTGTGGTGGTTCGAGTCCTGCTCGGGCAACACAGCGAGACCTAGTCCCAAAAAATAGCTGGGTGTGGTGGCGCACGCCTGTAATCCCAGCTACCTGGAAAGCCGAGGCTGGGGATTGCTTAAGTCTGTGGTACCCTGGGCAACCTGAGCCTGTGGTTCCACGGGCAAAAATAGCGAGATCTAGTCTCAAATAAAAATAAATAAATCAAAGATCCAAAAATCATAGCCCTAGGTACACAGAGAACTTTTTGCATGTATCTACCAGGAAGCAAGTACAAAAATATTTACAGCAGCATTTTCTTAGTAATGAGAACTAAAAGAAACCCAAGTATCCAAAAACAATAAATAGCTACAGTATGATCAAATAATGGTATAAATATCATAGTGGTCGTGAAAATGAATATACCTCAACTATGCTGAAACCATAATTTTGAGTGAAAAATTCAAGACCAAGAATACATACATACATATGACTCCATTAATATCAAACTCAGATATAGGAATATCACATATCAGAAGAGGTATATCACATATACACTTGTATGTAGGATTACAGAATAAAATTGTAAACTAAAGATGACTAAACATTAGCATGTTTAAAAGTCTGAGTACCAGGTACACAGAAGTCTACTATAGTATTGCCTACATTTTTGTAATCTGTATTAATTTCATATTTTAATTAGGATAAAAACACTAACAATATTGTATTCCATGTGTGGTAATAAAAAAAATGGCTTCTTCTAAATTAGAAGACATTAAAGACCTGTAACAATCAAATACAATATATATTCCTTGGTTTCTGGACCAAAAACCAAAATCCTTTTGAAAAAAATAGAGCATTTTTTTTTAAATGGCAGTAAATTGGATGATAGTATTATATTAAATCTTAGATGTAGTAATTAATTTTAGGAAAACAACTTTGTTCATAGGCAACACTAAAATATTTAGGGGTGCTGTTGATTTTTGCGTGTTGACTTTGTATCCAGCTACCTTACCAAATCGGTTTATTATTTCAATCAGTTTTTCTGTTGATTTTTCTGGGTTCTCTACATAGAGAATCATATCATCCGCGTATAATGATAACTTTATTTCTTCGTCCCTATTCAGATTCCTATTATGTCTTTCTCTTGTCTTACTGCCCTAGCTAGGACTTCCAGAACTATGTTGAAAAGGAGTGGAGAGAGTGGGCATCCTTGCCTGGTTCCGGACTTTAATTGGAATGGTTTCAGTTTTTCCCCATTGAGGATGATATTTGCTGTGGGTCTGTCATATATAGCTTTTATTATGTTTAGGTATGTTCCTTTTATACCAATTTTTTCCAGGGCTTTCATCATG
>PVHY01016980.1:0-32507 GCA_004024945.1 Uropsilus gracilis
TAATAGAATGAGACTGGTTACAAAGTGGTATCTACTCCAATGGGTGGAAGCTTATTTTAGTACGCTAATCCAAATTGTAAATCTGCAACCTCTATCTATCTTGGCCTGTTTTAAAAAACCGTGTAATTCAAATCAATAAATTTTATAACAATTAAAGAATTTTTGGTGTACTCCTGATAATAAACATTATTTTCTTTTGGGAAGGGTGATAAGAAATGAACTTGCTGCAACTTAAAAATATGTAACTTTCCACTTTTTACTTACTGTTTCCATGTTAAAACAAAGAATGTTTTCTCTCCCATTTGGAACCCCCCCCAAAAAAAAACAACAACAACAACAAAAACCAAAACACAAGCTATTATATGTTCTTTCATACACTGGGTCAAATGACAACCCAGTTGGAATGGAAAAGCAAACCCTTGCTAAACATGAGCTCCTTTTGTTGGACTAGCCTAACTGGGAGATATGCCCCTAGAGTGACAATACTCATTTTCTTATTACACAGTTTGGGGTGGGGAGGTACTCTTTATAGCACCATGCTGTCACAATACTTCCTTTTTGTTTCCATGTGATGCAGATAGCAAGGTAAATTGTAAATACACAAACTGTAATAAGGAATTTAATTTTATCTTTATGAAATATTCTGAAATCAAAGACAGTAATACATGCATCAGGCACACCCAACAGAAGACTTTTACAATGGTTTACATTTCCTTTTTATTTATTCCTTGAAACTGCCCGTATTGCAGGTTTCTCATGAATGAAATATGGAACTGAGCAGATTCATTTTTCTACAAAATTATGGTATAAACTTGCTCCATTTTCTATCTTATTGCTAATAAACCTTACAGGCGCACAGTTTGTAAAATAAACCCCTTAAGGACTGAATGCGTAAAGCATGCTGCAAGGTACAAGAAATAAGCTAAAAATGAGCATATAAACTACATCTGGACCAACACAGTACTGAATGCTGGCAAACATTTATCACGACACAGGGAAAATTAATAAAAGGAGATACAGTTCAGTCCTGAAAGGGTTAAACAGAAACCCTAATATATTATTGTCTCTAACCATCCACCCCATGTACAGTGCTTGAAAACAAAGTCAAAAGTCTGGCACAGAAAAATCACACACATTTGTTCAGTACTCATCAGAAATAGCTGCTTTTGAAAAAGTAACAGGGTTAATAATTAAATAGCATTTTGTTTCAAAAAAGAACTCCCCTGTGGAATATCTTGGTTAAACAGGACTAGTTTAGTTTAGTTCTCAAAAACGGAATCTGAAAATTTTCTGTGATGGCACAAATGGTACCAGTTTTATTGGGGGAAAAAAAAAACCAAAAACCAAAAAACAAACCTTAACCAGTTATAAGTCTGTGCAGTCAGTGACCAAAATCTCATTGATGAATACAGATCTGAGGATGCATTGAATTGCCATAGTTGAAGAAAAGTCAGCAGCAGGTTAAATATTATACTAGTGTTTAACTCTGAAATCATTCAAAACAAAAAGGGCATTCTACACATCAAGGCTTTTGTTTGCCTTTCCAATCTATGCGATAAATTCAGTGGGCCTAATAAAAATATACCAGGTCACAAGCGCAGCTTCTACGCAAACTTTTGGAAACTGCATAGACTCACAAGCGCACAAGGAACACTTCTAAAACAGAATAGAGGAACAAACCCTCCAGTGTGCTGGATACTTGAACTGAAGAGGCAGCCACTCTTGCGGGCAGATGGCAGTATCTCTCACAATGCTCCTACAACTGGAGGACAAGACTCCCACAAATTATCCACTGAACATGATTCACATATCCAGGACAAAGATTTTTTTCAAAGCAGCTGATGAAAGAACTACTGATAAACAATAAACTAGAATAGACGAATAATTTCAGTCTTGAGTTTGTGGTGTTAAGAATGACATAGTAAAGGGGGAATGCCTGTATAAGTACATTCCTGCATTTACAAATAAGACAAGAAAAAGGCTTTCAGTCAAATATTTCAATTATTAAAAGAGACCTCAAAAAAAAAAAGCAAAATAAAATATACAAACAGTAAAAAAAGCAAAAGTTTGTTTTAATAAAGCCATAAACTTGAAAAACTATTTTGAGCTGCAAAGCTGGGTAAGGGTAGATTTGTTCTTCAAAAGCAGTTAAAGGCTAATTTATAATTTCATCTCTAAATATCAGCCTGGGAAGTGGAGGAAATTTGTGGCCCGTTACGAGTTGAGCAGCACTAAAACAATTCCGTACTCTGAACAAAAAGCACTGTGTAAAGACTATTTCCGTGACTCAACAGAGAAAAGAATAAATACTATTCCAAAAGCTGGCAAGTTTGCAAGAAAAGCCAGTCAACAGTAAAAACAAAGATAAGGCCACAATGAGTTCTGCCCTTGATCACTGGAACAGGATTAAAGTGTGAGGCAGGATTAACTCACAGGAGAGACATGAGTGACCGGAGCAGATCTGAAGAGAAGGCTCTCTAATATATAGCATAATGCAGCCTGTGAATCACTGAGAAGGCTTGCTGTAAGAGAAAACCACAATAACTTTGATTTAACCACTACTGTGTCTTACAAATGCCTTCCCCTTTGAAAGCTGAGGAAAAAGCGTTTTAGAGCTGTTAAGAATTGTATTCACAATTGCACAGTTGAAGCAAAAAGTTGTGGTGTTTGTGGTGGTGGTGGTGGTGGTGATGATGATGGCGGCAAAGCTGGGGGTGAGAAGCTACCGATAATGACATTTTAAAAGTTTACTCATAGAAACATCTTCAAAATAGCCCAGGACACCAGAATGACAAGGCTTTGCATGCCACGCCGCAAGGAGTTACAGGTCTGTGTTCATAAGGTACTTGTGGCTCCTGTGTTATGGGGCAGTAAAAGCTTACCACAATCTAGAGGTAGTTTTACTCTAATAAGGATGATTGCGTTACTACACTATGTCTTTAAAAAAAGCACAAATGTGGTTCCCGGACTAAATGTAGTCCAATGAGTCTGCAGCAATTTCTAAGAAACCGAACAAAAGCATATCCAGCGTGCAGGAACGGCAGCAATGTAAAGCTCGTAAGCTCAGCATGCAGGCCAACACACGACCCTGAATGCAACCGAATCCCGACTGAATGAAAAGAAATGTTTTCTGAATAGGAGGCGTTTATGGAGGCGTTGTGTACTGGGGGAGAGAAGACAGAGAAAAAGAAGGGGGAGAGGGGGAATGAAAAGGTAAGTGACCACTGCATTTTTAGAATCTTACAACTACCTGATTCTAAAGTATTGTCTTCCAGCTATTTGAGTTGGGCATGTAACAGAAGCATCTTGTTTTCATGTTACCATGATGTTTTGGCCTAGGCTACCAAAAAAAGTAAATACAAACAGGTTTTTGTTGAGATTTTCCTTATTATAGAGTAAGGGCACCATCTACGCACTGGTAGCAAATACTTCTCATGATTTTTTTCTGTTTTGTACCAACAAGGCAGCAGTTACCCTGCTGAAGGAAATCACTGGGAACATTCTAAGTTCAAAATAAAATGTTTAACTTACACATAATACAAGTTATGTACAAGATTAGGAGGGGCAACAGACTGAACAAATCCTGGAACGTACAGACATGGGCAAGGGGAGGAGAGACTTCAAATGTTCTGTGCCATGAACTCATTAATGACGAAATGGCCACACCAAATTCCATGTAAATGTTAGAACCTCTTGGATTACCACTATAAATACATTTCTTTTAAAAAAGAAAAAATTATGGAAATAACTAGCAACAGTGTCTGAGAAGAGACTAGGTGAATGCACATTGCATGTATTGCAGGCAAGGCAGAGGCATTTTTTTTTAAAGCTTTTGCACAGACTTCATATAATCTTTTAAAAAAGTATGCAGGCTTTTACAAGATTTGACTTGCTGAAATCAAAACCATTTCAACTAGGGAAAAGTCCTAAGACTTCAGCTTTAAAAAAAAAAAAAAAAAAAAAATACAACAAAACAGTTCCAGCCTTAAACCGAAGAAAAACCTGGAAGAATATGGTGAATAGGTTAAACAAGCATGGTCAGGCTTTGGAACCTGAAAGTACTGATGTACTGGAGCAAAAAAGCTCTGTAGAAGGGGGCCGGGTGGGGAGAACAACCTATCTGGTAACAAAGGTGTACTATATACTGTGGTATAAAAAGGTATGGTGAACATGTACCTTTTACTAAAGCTTATACAAGTTCCTTGGTCCATAAAAACTATGTTAGATTTGTGTCTTCTAGTTTGATTAACTTTAATTCCAGCCACATCTCTATTTCTTGCCCATTTAAACAAAACCAAAGAAAAATCAACCAAACAAAATAACAGCTGAAAAAAAAAAAAAAAGATTTCCAATGGTTTGTACATTTTGATGTTTTTTTGTTGGCTTTACTGTGGCCTCTGCATTTCCCATCAGCGCTGGCAGGTAATGGGGTTTTTGAATAGTATCACCTGGTATGAAAAGTATTCCCAAGAAACCACAAAAGATTGTTCATTTGTTTCTTCCTCTTTCCTTTTCTGTCTGCCACCCTTTTGCCACAATCAAGTCAGTAAGTCCTAGCAAAAGGACGGTAGTTAGGACACCACTGTTGCTGTGGACGATGTGACATTGGTTGAATTTGTGCTGACGTTTGTGTAACTCCCCTCGCTGTTTGTGTTTGATTCGTTCGAGGGCACTTGACTGGAGTTGGCTCGAAGGATTGCGCCCGCTGCACTGCAATGTGGCCGAGGCCCTGGCTCCGGTGTGTAGGTAAAAGTAAGGCTGGTGGAATAAATGATTCCATCATTACGGACCAAAGTTACTGGAACCTGCACTGGCTGTCGGACCCATCGCCAACCTTCTCGGAATGCAGAAATGTCTGGGACGACACAGAGCATACTCTCGCCACATCTGAGGAGGGAAGAGAAATCATTTAAAAGCATGGCAGATGTTACAATGGAAATGGCTGCCCAACTATATTGTAATCAGCATCAGGCAAGAACCTCATGTGTGCAGCCCCCTCAAAACTGCTGGGTGACGTAGCGAGATTTATCAAGTACCTGTACATGGTTTCCGCTTCAACATCTCCAAACCACACTCGTAAATTCGGAGTGAAGTTCTGTCCTGTAAGTTCAAGCATTGCTACGTCCCCACCGCCATTCAACTGCAATTCACAGAAATTGGAACAATGGTTGAAAAACCTTGTCATTTTTCATTCCAGTATGTACAGATTAACTTTCCATTGGGGGGGAAAAAAGGTAACTAAAATGTTTAAGTGACATGATTACAGAGTGAGCTAAAAGATCCCAGGATAACAATCAAATTGATCTAAATTTAAATTGTCCTACATTAACAGTACACTCCTCCTATTTTCATTTTTAATCAACAAATGTCTAACAAATCCCCAAAGATTTGGAGAAAAGCAAAACTACTATGAAATCAAATCATACTGAGTCAACTGAGAGATTTCACAAAGAGCTAAAAGACAACTGTGAATGAGTGGTCTCACCTGAAGACTCTCTACGACAGGCACAGGTGTGACAGGGGCAAGGACAGGGCCCATCCCCTCATAAAATGTATACTCTGCCTTATCCGTACTGATGATTGTCCAGGAAGCGCCATCATTTATCATCTCTTTATTTGGTTCTTTTGGGCATGGAGTGGCCTTACAAAGAAAGAATGTTGAGTTTTACATATATTGTACAGTTTATCAAAGTAACACCCATAGGCAGAAGTTAACATGGCAAATTTAGTCAAGCATGGCACCTTGCCAATTCCTACATAAACACAAAATATTAATGTGGAAACTTCACATATGGCAGTATTTTACTGTAATACAAAATATTTCAGGAACAAATTAAGTAACTAGTACCACCTTTCAGAATAACCACTTAAGGGTACATCAGCATTTGAATAATTTCTTTAGTAAGATCAGTATCTGTGATGCAAGCAGCTGATTAAAACTTTTTAGGGCACCCTAAAAGAGAGAATGAGAGCCCCTAAAGTTTGGAGAAAAACTGGAAATTTTCTGCACTTTCAGTAGAAGGAGACCAAGATGTGTACTGGCAACCCTCTACACCTACTTTCAAATACTAGACTAGTGAGCAGTGCTGGCTGGCTGGCAGAGAATGGCTGTATGTGGCCACATCTCTGAACAGGATGCTAAATGTTTACAAACAAGTTTTGTAGGACAGTCTGATTATCCTGTGAAATCATTTGCCCATGTCTTAGATGTCCTCAGGAATGCCTTCTGAGTAAACGTGGTTAAACAGGAGCTTTTAAAGCATACCACCCTTACTATTTTGGAAGACCCCAACGTAAACTGGGTAAGACTTATGTCCCTCCCCCAAAATATGTGCATCCATACACAAAGTCTGCACATAATTTCAGAAGATTCCTTGGACATTCCAAAATGTGCCTCTAGATAATCTTGAGGGGCTTTTTGTTCCCCAGAACTAGATGCTAGCTCTTTCTCTGAGATCATTTTGTAGCTTTTAATTCTCTGCCGAGTTATGGCAAAGTCAGGACTGAGGATCCTGTGGGTAAGAACCCTTAGACTTAACCAGGCATGGTGGCGCATGCCTGTAAGCTTCAGCCTATCAAGCGGCTGGGACTAGGGATCGTGGTTCGAGTCCCACTCAGGACAACATAGCGAGACCTAGTCCCAGAAAATAGCTGGGCATTGTGGCACACGCCTGTAATCCCAGCTACTTGGAAAGCTGAAGCTGGGGATTGCTTGAGTCTGTGTGGTGCCCGGGGCAATGTGAGCCTGCGGTTTCACAGGCAAAAACAGTGAGACCTAGTCTCAAAAAAAAACAACAAAAAAACTCTCAGACTTGATTAATTAAGTGAATTAATTAAGTGAAAATTAAGTGAATACCATCTCATGTATTTGGCAGCAACCTGAAACAAAAGTTTTAGGATTTAATATGTTGCTAACTAGAAAATCTGCCCATTTTAGATGTCAGCAATAACTTGAAAACATACCTGAAACTGGATTATTCTTTCTTGAGAAAGGCACAAATACATTCTTTCTGTATCCTTAAGGTAAAATGCACATTTGTGGAGCTGTGACACAGGATCATCCGCATCCAGTAATGCAGTCTGCTTATCAACTTTCCTAATTATCTTTAGTTCAATAATTAAAAAAAAAAAAAAAAAGAACAATCACATATGCTGTATTCATTTTGCACAGTCAGGAATATACAGAATTATGTCATCCAGCACGGCTGTCACATACCGATGGCTACAAGAACATTTACAGACAAAGTTAGGGCTAAAAAGAATTTAGCTCACAGGCATGTCAGTACATGCAAACTGCTGCCCTCCATGCGCGCCTAGCCAATTAGGACAGGCAGGGGCTTGTTCTCTAGATCAGTGCTTTTCAAACGTTAATGTGCACAGTAAGTCTTCAGGGTTGTTTTTGAAGATACAGGTTTTGAAGGATCCACCAAATCATGAGTGGGACCTGAGATCCTGCATTTCTACACATTCCCAATGACATTCACGCTGCTGGTGTCTGAGCCGCATTTTGAATAGCAAGTTCATCTGAACTTTCCATAATGTACAAAATAACAAAAAGCCCATCGTCAAAGGAAAAAGTCTCTCTAAAGGCTACTGTGAGTATACTTTCAGAGCAGTTCATTTTTAAGTTCTTACATACTTGAAAAAAAACACTACAACTAAAGCAGGCATCTTTGCAGATTAGAGAATGAGCTCAGTGAGGTCAGGCAAGTTCCTCAAAGCCAGCTACTTATTAACTGAAGGGTCAGAATATGATTCCAGGGTTGGCTATGTGTGGGTCTGAACTCTTTTCCCATTATATTCTATAATCTATAACCCACGTTTTCTACAACACACCAATGGACAGCTTGCCTGGTAGGTGGTCCTATAAAACCTCAGAGGTCAGTTATCAACCCACGTTTTCTACAACACACCAATGGACAGCTTGCCTGGTAGGTGGTCCTATAAAACCTCAGAGGTCAGTTATCACACAGAAAGTAGTCCCTGAGTATAGGGTGGTTATGATGAAGATCACTCCCAACAGTCTACAAACATGTCAAGCTATTTCTCATCTGAGACTGAACGTGAATAAAAGCCTCCCTTACCTACGTGTCACTGTCCCTCCCTCTTAGCACCCCATTTCTCTGTTCCTCTCAATAGCAAAGTCCTTTTCTACACCACCCAATCTCCTGTAATCGCTCATCTTTTGTCCCCAAGTCTCCACTGTAGTTGCCCTTGCCAGTGACTTCAAGAATCTTCATTCTCCTTAGTTTATCACATTTCTCAGAAGCAGCTGACAAACTATTCTCCTTCTGGAGTTCAGATGCTTCACCTGCTTTGGATTTAGAGAGTCCAAGTCAGGTGCTCAGACAACTTTCCTCCATACCCTATACCTTCTACACTATGGCAGGGTTGGCAACTGTCAAGATTTATCTCCAGCCCTGTCCTCAATACTGCATGTCTATCTAGCTATCTGAAAGCTTGAGTCAAGATGTGTTCTAGGGAACCAAATCTTAATCAAAACCAGAATTTTTCATTTCCTCCTAAATTTGATTCTCCCCCAACTCACAGCACAATAAATGGTTCTACCATTTACTCAATTAAAAAATGTTTGCTATTCTTGACCTCCGCTGTCTCTCACATCCAGCCATCCAACCTGTCAACACAGTGTTAGGTCAGCTTTCAGATTCCAGCTCCTCTCATCCCCTTCTCACTACAATCCTAGTCTGCAATAACATCCTTCAGTTTCGCTGCAGGCAAAGGCCTGCCACCTGGCCCTGCCCTCCTCTCACACAGCAGTGGGTCACCAATTACCATTAACTGAATCAGCCTTCTCCTGACCTGTCTTATCACCTGCCCCTATGGCCTTTGGCAAACATTGATGAAAACCCTTTGCCCAGAAAATGTCAAAATGTCACCTGGGGTCAAACTTGCCTTCTCTTCTGCCCCTTGTCCCTCCTTCCTTTCCTCTGCTCCAAATGCAGTGGATTCCATACTAGTCTCCACACTTTCCTGTCTCAAGAGCTCCTTGTTTCATTTTGCCTGGTGCCAGTGGGCTCCTCATCAAGTGTTCCAACTCCATTCTGACCTGTTTCCACTTCCCTTATCCCAATAAGCCCTCCTCCAATTCTCTCTCTTAGCACATAATCTTCTTCAGCCGACTTTTGTCTACTCCCCCACCAAATCATAAGATTCCTAAGGGGAAATCTGCCTTGTTTACCATGTGTGTCCAGCATCTAGACATAGCTGGCACACGGGAGGCTCCAGATTGTTTGCAGAATGCACCTATGCACAAAGGATGGAAATACTGTCCTCTACAGTGAACATCCTTAGTAGTAACTACTCACAAAACTGTATAAAAATTAAAGGGACCAACACATGGAGAAGTGCTTAAGGCAGTGCTATTAATATTATGCATCACTGCTGAATCTTATTACAAGATTCACACCTCACTTATATTCGAAGATCATTTTCCTTCCATTCAGCCACAACTGAATATATGCCCCAATCTTTAAAAAAAAAGTCAACATTCTTCATATTTAGCTTTGACCTTTATCGATCATTTTATTTACATTACCACTAATTTTCCTTCCATTCAGCCACAACTGAATATATGTCCCAATCTTTAAAAAAAAAAGTCAACATTCTTCATATTTAGCTTTGACATTTATCGATCATTTTATTTACATTACCACTAATTTGGGGGTTTAAAGAGAGACAGTACACACTTAACAATTACAGTTTCTAAGATTAAGTCTGTCAGATTAAACTCAGATAAAATGTTTTATTTTATGCTAAAGATTTAAAGCTATATTTAATTTAATAAGGCTTGGATTTAGGGAAATAACTGATTTTTTTTTTAATGATCGAAGTCTAAAGCTTCCTGTAACTCTGTGGAACTCATTTATGCTTCTCCACTACATAAGGATTAAAATTTGTCTGCAGTTCTATTATTTGTATGTTCTCACTTCTCCACGAGCTAGCAGCAATAAGGAACATACATTGAAAACACAGTCATGTTTGGCTCAATTTCACTCCCCAGAATACTTCTTTGGAATGAAATAGTACTGGCATGACCTAGCTCTTCCCAATCAAGTAACCAAAACTTGCACTATCATTTCTGTTATAAAGAGAAAAGAAATCTGAGAAAACAAACAGTATGAACATTATTATTTAAGCGATGAGTGTGGTAAATTCTACATTCATAAAACATCAGGGCTTGATTGAGTACCCTCTATAATTGTCTGTGTGGACTGCTGGTCTAGTGTTTAATTTAACACTTATTTCTGAGGTTAACTGGATATATAGTCCTTAGAACAAGAAGCATGTTTAATCCACATCTCTACCTCTATACCCTGGTAAATACCAGTAAGTATTGGCCGAGTTTATGTTAGTGACTAGTTTATCTAACAGATCTTTGATGGCTTCAAACCTCTGGAGTATCTGCAACCTTGAAAAGCAGGGTAAATATCTAACTGGGGTTTATCATTAGTGAGCTAGATCTGTGTAGACTGTGCCTGTTTTGAAAATCCTGAAACTAGGATTTCTCAGTTGGACATTTATCTGACTGAATCCTGGTCTTAACAGAGTTTTCCAAGCAAGGTTCTCCTCTGTGGTTGATATTTTAAGAAGCATCAAAAGCAACTTTCAGATATTATTGTTTTCCTTCTCAAAGTACATAAAAGCTACAGTAACCCATCTGTGAGGCAAAAAACAAAAACATGCTTTTGCAGAAAACTATGTGCAGAACATCTGATAAAAATATATGATTTTGAGGAAACCAGTTCCTCAATCATAGGACCTCTAGAAAGTAGTTGTCAGTATGTCAATGTTGGCACTGCCAAGTTTTTCCAGATATGCTCTACACTGTTTTTTTATTGTGACATTTTTATAAGCAAAGCCACATAGTTTTGATTATTGAGGTAGTCAACTAAAGATGTTCTCAAGCACAGGAGGAGACTGCTGGTAAGTTGCAGGCAACTAAGCAAAAACACAACTTTTAGACCCGACAGGGCTTCTAAGAGACATATGTTAACTGCTGTTGATCAGACCACTGCTTAGCTGGGCATCTGCTGTCTGGCAGGTGAGCGGGACCGTTGGGACAGAGAATGACCCCATGAATGGGAACTAGAATGGGCTGCTGTGTTTTTCTTTCCCTTTTTTCATAGTCTTTGTTTCCTACTTTTACCCTTTCTATTATAATTTGGCCCAATCTTAAGGTTTTATGAATATTACCACACTTCACACATATTTTCAAGTGGAAATGGGAAATAAAATCACCTCGTATAACTATGACATGAATATGTAGGACGGGGTATAAAGTGGTTTTGCTTTCACTTTGTTAAGATAAATGTTTTTACAGTTTCAAGTGCTTCCAACTGAACAAAAAGCCTCTCTCCCAGCATAAGAAATTCCAAATGCATTTAACTTTTAATGAATATATCTTCTTGTGGGAGAGGAAATTACTAAAAACTATGCTTCTATTTTTAAAGAAAAAACAACTGCTGTGTTTGGTCCTATGCTCGGATGCAGGAGGTTCCAGTTAGTCTGACAAACCAGGAACACAGGCGCCTGTGCAGATTAGGAAAGAGCAAGCAAGGTGTGACTTCACAGCACCCTCAATTGAACATACAACCAAAGGAAAGGAACCATCAAAAGGTATTAGAAACAATGTAACAAGAAGTCATAAAATGGATTTGTAAAAACTGACTAAATGTCTGAAGGCATTTTCTAATAAGATGGGGTAAAGTTGTCAATTATCAACAGCAAGGATAAAACTGGTTTGTCTTTTTAAATTAAAAATAAGAAATTGAGTTGCATTTCTACATTCCAATGTTTTGGCTTTTCCCATTTTCCTAATTTTTACTACATATATCACTAAATAAAAGCAGAGTCCTACCAATCTTGGGAGCGCCATGCCAGTAACTGAACACACAAGCTTGACTGTCTGTCCATAATGGATATAGCCATCACGAACTGTGAATTCTTCTCCCTCTGATTCATCATCGTCCACTGCAGTGGGAGGAAAGAAATCAAAAGGTTATCTTCTAGAATTCATTTAATCTGTTTAGTAATGTGACAATCTTAACATATCCTTATATCTTATTATCAAAACAAATTAACAGTTTCACACAGAAAACATCAAATACATATTTCTATACTCACAGAGATGAATGTAAAATGCTCCCCACTGCTGAGAACTGGCATGGAAATTACCTCCTTCTACATGCAAGTATCTGGTACTGACTGTCTGGGACCGAAGTCGATTAAACAGAGCCACCTTTGTTCCTGAGGCAATGCATACTGCAAAGAAAACATAGCTGCTGTTTATATGATTTGGGGCATGGGGGAGGGGTACAAAGAGGGACTGCAACCTACAAGCAATGTTTCTTTATAATGTAATTAAAATATTCTGATATTAACTTTCAATATTCTGATATTAACCTTTCAAAGAAAACACAGATAATAGCCCGCCCCCACCCCCCACACAAAATCGGGGTAATTTTTAAAGACAATGTTAAGATGAAGTTAAAATGTAAACCAAAACAGCATTCTTAAATGAGAGCCACACAAGATGTTAAATGCAAAAATAATAAACACAACAGCAAGAAAACTGAGTAAGTAAATGACAATCTCATTCACTTATTAAAGTAACATAGATCTAAGTAAATGGATAAGAAAATACCTCCCTGGAGTATCACTGATTGGGAAAGTAGACTGTAAAACACTGTATATCATGGTTCCAGTAGGTAGATGGGGGGTGGGGGTGTTTGTGGGTGTGTCTGTCTGCATTTCTATCTCTGTTCCACTCTCTTAAATACTTCACACAAAGTATTTTCTATGAAAATTGCAAATTCTTAAATACTAAACGTTTGGAAGAATGTTTGCTAAAGTTGATGATGACCGTCTCAGGTGATTTTAGATTTTGCTTTCTTTCAAATACATTGGGATATATGGCACTTCATGAAATTTCATGGAAAAATGCCCTCTGATTCTAAGCAGGAAAATACTCTGAAGTAAAATATGTTCTCTGCCATCAAAAAATGTATAGGTAATAAAAATACAAAGTTGAAGAGGTTAAATAAAGTGTCAAGCTGAACTGGACAGCCTAAATACACGGCATTCTGTAGGCCTTCTGAGACAAGAACACTTCACTAACTCCACTACTATGAAGGAGACCTTACAGCAACAACAAAGTACCAAAGAACAAACTAAAGCCTGATCAAGCTTCTAAAAGAAATACTGACAGAGACTGTCTCTTTGACCACGTAGTATAGACAGTTTCTCTAAGCCCTCTTTCTGACCAGGTGTCTTTCTTGGGCCCTGACACCAGTTTGCCTGGCCTAAGAGAATCCTGCTCAGTCATCCTCCTACTCTTGACATCTGATCAAGCTCCTCCACCCTATATATCTGATGACCTGCCTTTGGGAAGAATTCTGTTAATCTGGCTAGGCAAGAGCCTCCTCCTTGCCTTGATGTCTCCTCTCAGTAGTTTTCCATTCATTAATCAGAGCAACCAACACTCCCCCCTCACCCCTCCCCCGCCCCTATTCTCCTCCTTGGCTGTAAGTCCCTAAATCTCTGCATATCCTTGTTGTATTCCAAGTTGAGCTGTCTTCTACACTGAAGTCTCTTTTCCTCTATTAGATTAGGGAATTTCCCTACTTCCTATTTTTCCTTTCCCTATCTGCCTTTATCACCTCTAAGGCAGTTTCACCGTAACACTACCAATTTACAGAAAATATATTAAAGCTATACCAAAGAAATGAAATTAACAAAATTCAGTATGTGAAATCTCTCATGTCCAGATGATTCACTCTCTTAAAAAAAAAAAAAAACAATAAGAAAGAGAACAAGAGAAGAAGATGGAGAAGGCTATCACAGACCAAACAAATAAAAATAAAAAAATACTCAATATGCCAACTCATGTTGTAAGTAACTAGTAGATCCCAGCACGGTGGTACGTGCCAGTAAGATTCAGCCTATGAAGCGGCTGGGGCTAGGGATCACGGCTCGAGTCCTGCTTGGGGCAACATAGTGAGACATAGTCCCCCCCCAAAAAATAGCTGGGCCTGGTGGCACATGCCTATAGTCCCAGATACCTGGAAAGCTGAGACTGTGGATTGGTTGAGTCTTTGGTACCTCGGGCAATGATAGCCTGTGGTTCCATGGGCAAAGATAGCAAGCCCTAGTCTCAAAAAATAAAACAAAAAACAAACTGGTAGACCTTATTTGAATTGTGATTCAAAACAAAAATATAAAAAATGATATTTCAATTTTAAATTTGAACACGGACTCATATTTGATCACACAACGAAATCATTTCTGTGATTTTGTTTGCTTTTACATGATCAAGATACTGTGTTTAGGGGGGAGGGGAAAAGGTATTGTGTTTATATTTAAAAATGAGACTATAAGAGATATAAAGAAATATTTACAGGTGGTATGATGTCTTGGTTTGCATCAAATTAAAATAAGGACAGTGAGAAGTGGAGTGGGGTAAAGGAAGTAAAATTGAACTAAAGTTAAGATGACCTGTTGATGTTAAGAGGGTGAACACAAAAGATTTCATTTCATTATGCAACTGTCAACTTCAGAATATTTGAGAATTTCCATTAAACAAAAACAGGTGATGATAATAATAAAGGCTGAAGAGACAAAAGTCTTTTAATATAAAACCCTCTAAGTCCAAAGAAAAGGAAATAAAACGCAAGCAAACAAATCAACAATATTAAAATCTCACAAGTCACCTTCTAATGTTACCGTTATCCTGCAAATAAGTAAACAAATAGTGATCCTGGCGTTTCTCTATAGGCTACATTTAAGGCAAACAACTATCAAATGAGAAGACTAAAAGTCGCTATTTTGTAGTACTTGACATACTGGATTTCAAGTGATGATCATCAATGAATACTATCACCATTAGACTTAAAACTGCTGAGGCATGTGATGACAGGGTAGCCTCACAACTTACTATCATCAATCCCAACATGATAGGAAGTGCAGTACCCAGTTGGGTACTGTTAATGACTGACTCCTCTTCAATGGAAATGAACACACTTCAGATCAGCTACTTATAAATAAAAATTTTCAAGTTCAGCCACCAATTTATGGAAAATATGAGCAAATAGGGTAACATGAATCAACCAGATCTGGATATGAAAATGCATGGTAAAAACGACCCAGTGTCTTCAACCAAAAAAACAACAACAACAAAAAAAAAACACCAGGTTATGGGAGAGAAAAGAATCTATTACAGATTATATTACAGATTATTAAAATATGCTGACTTTGTCTGGATTCAAGTTTGAATAGGTTGTTAGAAAACATCAAAAACAGAACAAAAGATAGGTAGTTCTAAGACGGTGTGACAAGCTGCATGTGGGCAGGTAACAGAATGGAACCACTGTCCACTCTGCTGGGTGAATGCTTACTTAGATGTGTAGAGAGAAAGCTGCTAGAGTAACCACTGCAGAAATGATTGAAAGGACTGACTGTCTGGGATTGACATTAAAATATTTTGGTAATTAGAAGAGAAAGGGTGTTGGTAATGAAAGAGGCTACAATCAGTAACACTACTGAGCCAGGTAGCTAGTACCTTAATAGTTCTTTTTTCTTGTTCTACAAGTTTGAAAGCGGTCATAATAAAAAACTGAAAGAGAAAAACTGGAATTGAAAATTCAAACAGACAGCATTTATCTTTAGTAATGTAAGAATCTGCTGCCAAGACTGTGTTTTCTGCCAGCACCACAATTAAAAATGCCGCTGAGGTTTTTGGGGTGGTTTCTAAAACCCATTTAATATAATCACAGTTTTTCCTCAATGTGCTTGACTGTATGTATCAATTCTTTGAGGACAGAGCACTGCCTTGGCCACTGTGGTCTACTTAGCATCACTGACCCAAGATACGCAATGCCAACATCACTACTCCCCAGTGATTACGACAGCAAAAGGAAAACACTCCCACTTTTCCAAATGCCTCTGGGAAACAGCGAGGAACCAACTCTAATTGAGAACCACATCCCAGATCTGGCATTATGTATTTTCCATTAAGAAAAGACAAATAAAAGCAGCTTTACCCCCTCAAAAGTGACATTTTCAGATAAGGTGAGGAGCATGAAAGTATCAGTCAAGAATGAATTAGCTATCAAAGAAAAATAAGTTTACAAGGCAGGTATACATACAGTCAGCATTTTTCAAGGACTGCTTCTTCTTGGAAGGTTTGGAGATGACTTTGATCCGCTTGCTGAGGAACACACCGATGTCATCGCTATTGCCGTAGAACATCTTGACAGACAGCATGAAGTGCTTCCTCTTGTCTGAATCAGAGATGTACAATGTTTTGGCCGTGCAGTAATTCTGTGAAAGGAAAGGGAAACTTTCACTAGCATCAAGGACCTTGTTGCGATCTACTGAACCACTCAGTAAGGCCATGGCAATATTTTCAATGAATAGCTAATCAAACCAACTGTCAAAATGACAAACTGATCTGCGAAGAGCAAGGACCAAGTCTCCTCTATTAAGTCTATAAAATACAAGCATTGTGATCCATTCTACTTCTCAAAAAGGCCACTGGAAAAGTCTTCTCTTGTATCGCACAAATCTACACCTATTTCTCAGAACTATTAATGTTACAGCAGTAATTTTTAAAAATAAAATTTGTATAGTTAAGATAATCTTAAAAATAAAAAAAAAAAAAAGTCTGTGTCTTTCCATAAAGAAAAGATACATACACTTACATGTGGAATATAGGGGAAAAAATAAAGAGTCAGACAAAACTGAACCAATAACACACTCTAGGAATCTGATTAGAATTTAGGCTAAAAAAGAGGGAGGGAAGAGGAGAATATTAGAGAGGAGGGAGCACAATGGACTAAGATGGGAGGCTGAGAGTGCCTTGGCGGTGGGTGTGATCTGGTCACATGCAATTAAGGTGATATGAACCTGTGTCTTTGATTCACATGCAGTGTTGAGAATCAACGTTAGTAAATAAGATATTAAAAAGGCTACCTGAGTTCAAATGAACAATGTAAGAAGATTTTAGCTGTGGTTAATTCTTAAAACTGTGAACAGTATCTTCTTTTTACATAGTTACAACACTAGATGCTAGACTAACTAGATGATCCTATAAAATGTCTGATGGAAGGCAACAGATGAGTATAACCATTAGAAAACTATAAAAACATGAATAACTGTCTAACAGGATAACTCATAATGTATCACCAAAAGAACCAAATCTTTAAAAAGTACAGGAAGAAATAAATGTAGCATGGTAACTGAAAATATAGTATTGAGTTATATTTAACTCTAGCATGTACTTCTTTTACATAAGATAGTGTAAATGTCACTCATTTTAGGAAACAGTTAATACGCTCTAATTTTTTTAGCCTTTAAAATTTCACTCAGGCAATTAAATAGCAAAGCAAAAATAATGCCAACTTTAATTTCTTAATCAGTGAAGTGATATATAAAAATTGATTGAGTTTTTCGAGCATAACTATGATAAGAGCTTGAAGACCCTTTGTACTGAAGACATCAGGCTTAGTAACAGTGATAAGATAATAACAGCAGTACTATGGACCCAGGTTCCTTCATCCAAGAAGTACACAGACACGGCACCTGAGAACCGCATGCAGGATACCCGGGCCCGCCACACTCAAGTAAGCAAGAAAGGTGGGGTCAAGCCTGAAGTACAATTGTTCTACAACATAAAGCAAACTTGGGGAAAATGGGTATCAATACACAGAAGTAGTATTCAGATAACAAAAATATATAAAAGGTGTAGCAAAAATGATGGCAAACTACACTAAAACCAAAAAAGCGTAAAAATGCCGGGATCACTTAAATGATAAGATAACTGACAGAGGGAAAGAAGAAAAAGCTGAGAAAACTGAACCCTAACACCTACACACAAAGGACTGTAATTTTTTAGGAAAAAAAGGCAAACATGCATGTTATCTCTTTGAAAAAAAGGAAGTATAGCTCTAATTATAGATGAGTAGTTTGAATCTAAAAATAACCATATCTGATAACTTTATTAGAAGTATTATTATTTTAACTATAATTTTTTAATAATGACTACAAACTACTCAAATTTCATTAAGACAAAGAAGGAAAACTAGTTTACTAATTCATAGAAAGTATTGTGGAGTCAGATGTGCAATTGTTGCACCATGAGCTCCTCATAAAAAAGTATTATGGCTTTAAAAAAAAGAAAAGCATGTGCTCATCATACCAAAGGTATAACAGAAAATGACATATATTAAATCTTCCGTAAACAACAAAAAGTTTCAAGTTGAAAACTATGAAAACAAGATTTTCAGGCAATAAAAACATTTTATTTCACTGAAATGAAAAATAACAGATCTAATACTGCATAAAATAATACTGTATAAATATCTGAAATGTAAAGTTGAAGTTACAGGGGGGAAATGCTACTAAGAAGTGTAGGGGACACAGTTTTTAAAAAGAAGAAAAACAGAAGTGTGCTAACTGGGAAGTAATTAATGTTGTTTGACTTCCCTAGCTCCAACTATGTAAGATATAAAATTGAGGAAATGAATACTTAACAAACAACATTATTAACTCTAACCCCACATCCAAAATATTACCAACTTACAGTCTAATGTCATGACTATAAACTTAAGGGGCTATAATATGTACTCGAGAACTTTGCTGTAGTGAAAATTTTAAGTACATACAAACCAATAATACAAAATAGATATCCTTTTTAATCACAGCAATGACTAATTATACTGTTCAATAAACAGACTGATGGAAGAACATACTATTACTTTCAATAAATGGACAGACAGGAGCCAAGCTGTCTCTTCCCCAAGCTTAGCATTCCACTTCTCAGGGCTCTGCCCAAACATTCAATATTCTTATTATACCTTTAAGCTCTAAGCACATGATTAGGTTGCTCTCTCCAGAAAGCGTTCTGATGATTCTCAACAAGTCTTATTTTATATAGACTTCTCTACTAGCCCTTTTCACTAAAATGAGTATTAATACATACTTCTAGCTATGTGGTAGTGTCATACCTGACTAATAGGTTTTTAAATACTAGTTAATGTTCATGCTCTTAGGTATTCTCCTTTTAGAATTTCTAGAATTTAGGAAAGGATATAATGACAGAAACTAAAGGAATACATAGTAAGTTGTAATGCCGGGCAAGGCAACTGGGGATGCTATTTTTTTTACTGCCCCACTGTAACTGCTTAAAACTAGAATGATGTTCACTTGATACAGTTTTTATACATACATTTCTCACTACCTATTTGATCTATTAATCATTCAGAGTACCAAATGTCTACATGCACAGTTTGGAGACATATAACTTAACACTTTCTTTATAACAGAAATACAGGTAAGACATGGCTACGGCCTTTCAGACCAAACTACTGCTTACATAGATCCATCTCTTTGGCTCAATAACTTAGAATTTTTTTATGGCTCTATTTTCTTTTATGATGAAAGAACTTTTAGTGTAGTAAGTTTATCCCAAACCTAATTTAAAAAACTTAATTGACAAGTCATACTGATAGAAATCAGACAAATGGCAAAGAAATATTCAAATCTGAATGAAGTAGAGCTCCAGACTTCTTAGTAATCATTATCTATAAAATGACTGAAACTGAATGCAAGTAACTCCTCCCCCATTTCATAGCCTTCAACATTACCTTCCAACCCCTATTTCTAGTGCCAGCTACAACACAGCAAACACTAAGATACTCAACAAAGACTTATTGAATGGAGAAATAACATTTCATGCACACTTTTAAAAAACATTCATGCTCACTGAGATCAGTCAGAATCAATCATTTAGCAAATTTAATATCAAAGAAAACAAATTAACAGTTAAATGCTATCAATAAAGAACTATTTTTGAATACCAAGGGTACAGTCAGAAATGCCTGCTTTCCAAATTCACAAAATACAACTAGTAAAACTAATTCATAAATTTCTAGCAAATTAATCAAAGAAAGCCCCTAAAAGTCTTGAGTGAATGTGATTCTGAGTGGTCTTGACTACACAGCACAGTTCTGCTCTACACAGAAACTAAGTAAGACATTAATAATCTTTATAAGCTGGGCAAAGGTATTCTGGAATTAATGTAATTCACATGCTTCCACTGTTAAGACTATGAGAGCAAAGAAAACAAAATGGAATTTTGTGTATGTAAAAAATTTCTTTGTTATGTAAATACCATGTCCCAGTAAGACAAAAGAGTGAATGGCCTGCTAAATTTATTATTGGCCTCCAATAGAAATCTGATTTATAACTGCTACAACTCTTTAACAGGCTGACAAAGCTTACTGTGTGCCACCTCTAGATGTCAGCAGCTGCTATTCTGAGAATCAGACCATAGCCATTTGAGCTTATTTCTAGTTCTGATTTATAGATTCAAGAAACTGCTGCCCACAGCCATAAAAGAATAAATGGCCATCACAAAAACAAATCAGCAACTGTATTCTGGGACCAAGTGCCCTTCACAGGGAACCAACGTGTCTTCGTTTTTAATTTACCTTTCCTTCCAAGTTCAGCTGCTGCATTTCTTGGTCACTATTTCCTATTCCAATAAATGCACATGGTTGAGACTCTTGTTCAGAACAACCATCACGTTCCATCTGTTCTTTTTTTTTCTTCCATCCACTGCCCATGAGGTACACACAAGGAGGAGGGCAAAAAAACCTGAAGCAATGGAAAAAACCCAAGACAATGTATTTAGATTTAAGAGAGCAATTCCTTTTTTGCAGATACGAACACAAATTTATATCTACTTAGACTAATAAGCTAGCTCTTACACATTTTCATAAAACCTTTTATAATCAAATACTAAAGCCCATTGGTGGTGTTCAGCAAGTCCAGTGGATCCCAGCCATGTTACAAAACATTATGCACTGATATAGAATCTGCAACCACTGATTCAGTTTACTCAAAAGGAATGTATTAACTGTTGTCGTGGGTATTACACTAATTTATTTGAAGATTAACCTGGAAAATAGAATTAGAGCAATGGGAAAAGCAGAAACATTTATTATTAATAAAATCATGTAGCTTTAAAAGCAAAGATAGATCATTGGCTTACCATGTCTTATATATCTACAATCTGAACACCTGGTGTATATGGATAACTGAAAAAATATACTGTATCCTTTCAACTCATAGACTACCAAGAGTTTTGTTTTGCTAGTTGCCAAAAACCTGCCCTCATAAATTCTTCCCATCTAGAATAACTTCCCTATAATCTTGTCTTTAGCAATTAAAAAAATACCTGTTTCAAAGTCTGGCTCAAGCCCTATATTTTAAATAGTTCAGACCATTAATCCAGCCTTTATGTAGTGTATAATTCACTTTTTCTCAATTATACACGCTGACTTGTACATGCTTTAAAATGTCTACACCACGTCTCATCAAGAGGCCTGAAAATTCAAATACCTACACTCAAACAGGCAAGTAAACTCACACAGTATTCAGGTAAGTGATTAAAATGGGTGAACCAGGAATATAATAAATAAGTAGGAATATTTCTTTTTAACTACCAAAAGAAGACGGGTTCCCGCCCTTCTTTCTTGTAATACACAGCCCTCATGTTAACTTCTACTTTATACACAGTTAAGAGTGTTGGAAAATCTTCCCACTGTATGAAAAGCAAGAGTTTAAATACAGTGATAATCAGTACTGGAGAGTGACTGCTGATGAGCAAACAGGGGGAATGGCATCTTGAGTGTGGACCCACTTACATCACTGAAAGGTGGGCAACGGAGCCCAACGTTGGTCAAATCCTCTAAGCATTCAAGAGGCCTGAAATCAAATTTTATGAAAAATTCCTCATTTTAAAACTTGGTGGCTAATTTACATTTTTACCACTTTGTGGGTCAACAATCTAACTTAAAAAATATATATATATGTGCAATGTGCTTGTATGCACACGTACACTGCTGAGCTGATCCAGCCTTCAGGTCTTCCTCAAGATATTTCCTTCCTGTTTGCTTCTCCCTTGGTGCCTATGACAATATTGACTGAATTCAATCAATATATATATAATGGTGCTAATTTCTCGCTCAGCTTTAATCAAAAAAGACTTTTTAAAACAATTTATATATAATCTGCAAGAAGTGGGCTGGGTTTAATATTAATTCCCCAAATTATTTAGCATATCCCTAGTCTTCTTGGATATAGTATAGTTGCTTTAAAAATATACAGTTGTTTAGAAAAAGGAATAAAAATTTCTGTTCTGAAAGAACTCAGTCTAATAGGAGAGACAGATAATCCTTTAAAAAAAGGGGGAGGGGGTAAAATAAAGTGTACCCTATGTTAACTGGCAGGTAGCAAGGGGAAACAGAGCAGAGAAGGAGCACTTAAAATCTGTAAGACCCAGGTGGTCAGAAAAAGCTTGAGGAGGATACACAACCCAAAGCCACAGTCACTGGTATCTGCAGCATGAGGATTTCAGCAGAGGTGCAAGAGCAAAGGGTCTAGAAGAGGATGGACTACCCAGGACAACAGGAAAACAACAGACAATGTGACTGGAACAATGCGGAGAAAGAGAGAACAATGGATGAAGCCAGGGATCAGGGGGAAAAGAGAACAAGCAGCTACATGAGTGAGGAGGAAAACCTCTGGAGTCTTTCCAGATTTATCCAAACTAAAGAAAGGAATTGGAGCAGCTTTCATGCCTGTATACTCTCACTGTGGTCATGGACATAGAGGTCATAGCCGAGGTGGTGGGCTCAGCTCCAGGTCACTCTGAGTTTGGAGGGATGCCTGGATTAGCTGGGCTAGTTCTGGAGTTGGCTCAATTCAAATCTGTACCCAGGATCTTTCTGGCCTATAAAAGCTGGGAGCCACCCAAAGCTTACTGTGGCACTGACTCAAATATCTATCTGGCACACTACTGGGAGGTTGAGAAGGCATCGCTTTGGAAACTTGTCTCTTAATTGCATTTTATTGAATACTGGTATTAAGACTCCTTGGTGAAATTTAAAGGGCTGTGCTTCAGTATAGGGTACCTGACACAGTAGTCAAAGCTCAGCAAGTTATCATAAAAGGTACTTTTTGTTCACAACTGGAAAAACAAAGATGGCAATAAATGACTGGATAATGCTGATTTTCTAAAAATTACTGTGATAAAATAGCATGAAACTAACAGTGTCTAAAATTAGACTGGTTGGCAAGAAATTCTTAATCACTCAAAACAGTGATCATGATACTATATTTCTAATTTACAGCATTCTAATCAAATAATAAGCTTAAGAAAAGAACAGCTACTTATGAATGAGCTTTATTTTTTTATGTGAACTCTTTGACTGTCTGAAAAAGTTATGATGCAAGAAAACAACAAAGCCAATACAAGCTTACCAATGAGATAGACTACGTGATAAAAATCATTTTAAACATCCCAATATTGTCACACCACCCACTAATAATGAAAAAATTTTTACTCCACAGGCTTCAGGTTTCAGTAGTACTATAATAATCAAGTAGACAAAAAGCATACATACTGAAAAAGAAAGAATACAGAATTAAAGGGTATGGGGACAGGAAAAGGCCACCTAACTAGCAGAAGAAAAATTTAAATGCATTATTATAATGATGTGTGAAATTGATATATTTGGACTGTTGGCTGAGATGCAGCACTCACTCACTCACTGAGAAGTCTGACCAACAAGTGGCCAGTTTACAGAATTTAACAGCTGCTACAAAAGGATATCCTACAAAACAATGTGCTTTACTTCCTATTCTAGCAACTGTGACAATGCTGTTTTTGCCACTTGGTGGCGATAAGAACACATTTATGATTTTATCATTTCCTCCATCAAACAATTAGTCTTTATTTTCAGAGAATGATTCAAGAACTTTTTTTCTCATATCTTAAAAGGTCTGGAAAATACCTTATAGATTCAAGAAAGTATTTTATTCAGCTAATATAAAAACTAAAGTGTCAAAACAACAATTCAGATACCATTTACATATCTGACTACTTTTCACAGAATCTCATTACCCACTGATAATTACTCAATTCAAAAGCAAAAAACTAGAAACCTTTAGTACACAACAGTCCCTCAATAGCACATGTCCTCAGTATGACTTCAGAATCAGTTTAAATGTTTTTACCTGTCCTCTGTCCATATCACACTTACTATCACTGATGGTAAATAAAGTACCTCCCTTGACAGGAAGCAGAAGAAATGTTAATATCAAATGGCAATGGATACACTTAATGAAATTCTCCTCTAGGTAAAGGTCGTTTTTGAAGTTTAGTTTACAATCTGGAAAGATCTTCTCAAATGAAAAAGTAAAACTAGTGACTAACATAAATGGGGGATCAGATGTGCTATGCAAATAAGTATGATTAGGCACAAAAGTTAGTGTCAAAAACTATTTGAAATTCTAGGGCAGAATTTCCTGACCAAATATTTCTCACATCATTCACAGGAGTTATTTTATAAGCCAAGAAGACTGGTCATGTTCCCAGGTTACCTCATGCTTTATAGTTTTAACAGCTTTTCAGAAAGGGCTGCACTTGGATCAGCACGAAAGAAGGCAGGCATTACTCCCTCTCCTGTGTGCTCCACGAGTACGAGTGAGGGACCAGAATAGCGGGCTGGACCTATTCCCTCACTACTAGCACTTTTTAAGAAGAGAACTTTATACAAATGGCCGACAGGCACATAAAAATTGCTCAACCTCACTAGCAATAAGGGAAATGCAAATCAAAACCACAATGAGATACCATCTTACACCAGTAAGAATGGCCCACATTCAAAGAACAGGCAACAACAAGTGCTGGAGTGGATGTGGAGAGAAGGGGACACTCTTACACTACTGGTGGGAACTGGTCCAGCCTCTATGAAAAACTGGGTGGAGGGCCCTCAAATTAATGAAAATGGAACTACCATATAACCCAGCAATTGCTCTCTTGGGAATCTATCCAAAGGAGACTTCAATGTAGGTACAAAGGGACACCTGTGCTCGGATGTTTATTGCAGCACTGGACATGGAAGCAACCGAAATGTCCAAAAACAGATGACTGGATGAAAAAAATGTGGTATATATTCACAATGGAATATTACTCATCAATTAAAAATGACAAATTGGACAATTTTATGATAACATGGATGAACTTAGAAGAATTCATATTAGTAGAAACAAGTCAAAAAGAAAAAGACAAAAACCAAATGTTTTCACTACTATATGGGACATGGGAATGATAAAGAAAAAGTCATAAGAAAAGTCAAAACAAGGCAACAACCAAATTGAAGCACACAACTTGGGAGGGGGGGGAGTGCAACAAGGTGGGAATGGTCAGGGAGGGTGACCTCAGAGATGTGAAATTCATATATAACTTTAAAAATAAAAATTAATTAATTAATAATAATAAAAAAGAAGAGTAACTTTTAAATGTCCACTTTCATAAAACAAATGCAGGTCTCTTCTGGAACTTTTAATACTATAGGAAAATCATTTTTCTTTTCCATTCTTTGGAGCCTAGGGGCTTACATTCCTTAAGCTTCCCTTAGGGCTTTAGACTAGCTAGGCCATATACAAATATCAAAGAATTGGAACATAAAGGCAACCACAATGATCATTAAATCAACTATGTTAACTTGATAAGCCACTACTGATTTGCACTCATGTATTTCTAACATTGACTATTAGAAACCTATCTGCACATCACTTTTTGTGTAAGCCCTTTCCCTTCCATTATTGCCACTAGGTCTCAGTTATCTACCACAATATTAAATGATGTAACGACGTGACCTTTTTTTTGAGAATAGGTCTTGTTCTTTTGCCTGGGGTAACCTGGACTCAAGTGATTCCCAGCCTCAACTTCCCAAGTAGCTGGGATTACAGGTGAATGTCACACCCAGCTATTTTTTGAGATGAGGTCTTGCTATGTTGCCCCAGGTGGGTCTCGAACCCTCTGACTCAAGCGATTCCTAGCATCAGCCTCGTTCCATAGGCACCCACCATTAGCATGGTCAACATGTGACTTTTTAAACTTCCAGTAAAGACTCTTTTGTACAGGATCTGGTAACTACTAGGTCACCAGAAACAAAGAACAAATGAGTTAATGAATGAATCCAATTGTGCAAAAGTGCATCAAAAAAAAAAATTTTAAAGCAAAGCAGCACTGCCTAAATTGGCATAAATAACCTGTCCATATTCCCATTAGGTCCAGCTCAGCCTCACTCAGCTAATAGTAAAAAGAATAATAATCCTTGGCTGAGTTAAAGCTTACAAAATAGTAAAAAGAATAATAATCCTTGGCTGAGTTAAAGCTTACAAAGCTGGTGTTCTTTACCTCTCCCAACCTCAAGTACTGCTACATAGATAACTATCACTTCTAACACACACAAAAAAGCTACAAAAATGAGAACAATAGGAAGAAATTTGGAATTACAGGCCCAGGAGTAGCAAGCTTGGCTCTATTGACCTCTAACTAACATGAAACTGGGCATTAAAGTCTCTGGTATTTAGTTTCCTCACTCAAAGAATGAGGTTATAATATGTCTACTTTATGAAAGTGAAATTATACTGAGGCGTTTCCAGAACAATGACTGACTCATGATTGGAGCTGAGTAAAGCAAAGCTGTTTCTTCTTCAGATTCATTATGAAGTGCAAGGCTGGCCATTTTTAGACTCCTCTCAAATAATCAGGGCATTAACTTGCTCTGTTTTGCTTAGAAAATAAGTAACATATTCCATTTCATTATTGGAAAAAAAAATAAACAACTGAATATCCAGTATCAGCTTCAAAAAAAAGTCACCACTTTAATTTCCCTATACCATATTGTAAGCTTCTAACTTCTTCCCATATTCAACCCTCAATCAGTTTCAATTGTCAATTCAATCCTCAATGATTAAGTTTTATTAATAAAACAATCAGAAATACAGTAAACTTGGATTAAAAAAATACTTGTTTGAAAAACAATATAGTATGAGCCTTAATATTGTTTTCACTTGTTCGTCCTCTTTGAGGATAAGACCCGTCATTTAAATACCCCTCCTTTTCAGCTGAAATTTTTAGGCCATTACAAAACGATTTAATTTCCTTTTCTTTCATCTGGGCCGCCAACATGCCATCCAGACTGACAAAGACCCAGAAACTTCGGGGCCATATAAGCCACGGCCATGGCCACATTGGGAAGCACCCAGGACGCCAAAGTAATGCTGGTGGCAAGCATCATCACAGGATCAACTTCAACAAATATCACCCAGGTTACTTTGGGAAAGCTAGTGTGAGGCATCACTACCTTAAGAAAACTCTTAAGCTTGAGCTTCTGCCCAACTGCCAACCTTGATAAACTGTGGACACTGGTTACTGAGCAGACTCTGGTAAATGCTGCCAAAAACAAGACTGGAACTGCTCATACCATTGATGTGGTATGAGCAGGTTACTACAAAGTTCTGGGGAAGGGAAAGCTCTTGGGAGCTGTGATTGTCAAGGCCAAATTCTTTAGGAGAAAAGCTGAAGATCAAGGGGATAGGAGGGGCCTGTGTCTGGTAGCTTGAAACAACATGGAGGAAGGTTCATTAAATATTAACAAATGCTTTTTTTTTTTTAGAGACTAGGTCTCACAATGTTGCCCAAGTCTCCAATCCAAGGACTCAA
Organism: Uropsilus gracilis; assembly: GCA_004024945.1. Classification (NCBI taxonomy): domain Eukaryota; kingdom Metazoa; phylum Chordata; class Mammalia; order Eulipotyphla; family Talpidae; genus Uropsilus; species Uropsilus gracilis. Next base: position 27,602 of record PVHY01016980.1, read on the forward strand.
CCAAGCCCGGCTTATAAGATAAATACTTTTCTTTAAAAACAAACAAACCAAAAAACCCACTTAATTTCCTTATAGCTTGTAAATCTAATTTTATGCTGCATTCCCCTTCTCAATGTATATGATAAGATTTCTTTATCTCACAAAAACAAGATTCCACTCATTCTTTTCAATCTACACCCAAACCTGAGTTTTATTCCTTCTCCCACTTCATGGTGGTGTGTTTCTAATCAATCCAAAAAAACCTTCCCAAGATGCCTTTGTCCATGAATACTTAACACAAAAATGTTGTCAGACAAACAGACTTGAAAAACTATTAACAAGAGAAATCCAGTAATCAAATAAAAAAATAAGACCCATAACTATACACTGAAAATGCTGAAATTCAAAAAATACTGTGACAAATACTAAACATAAAGGTTACTTTGCTATCAGTTCATCTTAGCTCATCTGATGCACAGGTCTTTTTTGAGGTGGCCCGTTTGTGTGTCTGAGAGTGCAAGTATATATACAGAGTATTGGAGCTCTTCCCATTCACCCCAGAGTCTCAACTTGGGTTTATTTCTATCTTTTCCTTCTTAAATTGGTATTTCTGAGGTCACTTCTTCCTATAAAATTGTATTTTCTTTTTTTTTTTTTTGAGACTAGGTCTCGCCATTTTTGCCCATGGAACCGCAGGCTCTCATTGCCCAGGGTACTACAGAACTCAAGCAATCCGTAGCCTCAGCTTCTCAGGTAGCTGAGATTACAGGCGTGTGCCACCACACCCAGCTATTTTTTGGGACTAGGTCTCCTATGTTGTCTCGAGTGGGACTCGAACCGCGATCCCTAGTCCCAGCCGCTTCATAGGCTGAAGCTTACAGGCACGAGCCACCATGCCCGGCACAGGAAAACTATTTCTTAGATGAGTTACTGTATGGCAGAAACACTTAGGGAACATCATGCAGTTCAAAAGAAAATTTATGGGTTATTTCATTTTGTAAAATCAGGGGGTTAGTAAATGATTTTTACTAAATATGCCATGACTCTCCCCTTCAATAGCCACAAACGACCTACTTTTCATTTAGTCCTTGCGTATTATCAATAAAGCCATCCTCTTACTTGCATATTAGTAAGCATTTGCAAATTCACATTCACTATCCACCAGAAAAAGGACCTTACCGTTTCTCATTTCCATATGACTTCTGTGCAACTTTTGCATGAAGAATAAGCACTGTTTGATCCCCTCTCTCTTTTAAATAATTTCGCATAGCTTCCCTAAAATAAAATGTAAATTATAGGAGATTTAGAATATTACTCGTGTGCTGAGGTGTAAGAATATTTACATTTAAGAAAATCTCAAAAATATATACTATGGGGCAAGAAACACTGCTCATCTTCAGCTCTGTTCCTGAAAAGAAACTTTTTTGGAATTGATGAGTAACCATTAAAACACATTACAACTTTCAGAATAACTACAATCACAATTTATATTGCTAACATGGCTTTAAGCTGTTTATAAAATTAATGACATACACTACTTTTGTATTTAATAATGTACCACCCAGCTCCTCTCCAGCTATAATAAAGAGCATTTTTCATTCATTACAAAGTCATAAAAAATTATTAGGTCACCTTAATTTATTATTACATGTTCTTAAAACAACAAGGACAACAAAGGGCTAGTATTTATATTTATCTTGAGAGATGTTAAACGTGTACTGCAAAATCCAGTAAACTGAATTAAAATTAGTAAAAAAAAAAAAAAAAAAAAAAAAAAAAAAAAAAAAAAAAAAAAAAAAAAAAAAAAAAAAAAAAAAAAAAAAAAAAAAAAAAAAAAAAAAAAAAACAGAATTAAAATGAATTCTGAAGAAAAATAATCTCTAGTCTTTCAAAACAATTTACTCCAACTACATATTTACTATGTAATTTTTACATAAAAAGTAGTGTCAAATATATTTATTAACAATTATTTTGCTAAATCATACTATAAAGAATACAAGATCTACAGAAATGAAACTTTCATAACTGAATCAGCAGAACTAAAGCAAAGGTATTTCAAAGACAATAATTAGGAAACAATAAATTAAATAATCTTTAAATTGACGTTATAAAAGAAGGACAGCTAAACAATAATAGCATGTGGTGGCAGTACACTAGTCAAAGTGGGGAATTCCAGAGCTGTAGTGGTTAAAAATTAAGCAGCCTGGGGCAAATCATTTAAACTCATCAGCCTTGGTTTCTGGATCTGGCTGGTATCTGATCATCTGAAATGGTTACGGGGATTAAGTGGGGCAATCTAGGGGATTTGTGATCATGGATTGAAAACCTGTTATTTGCAAGGCAGAGCAGGTAAACTGGGATCCATCCAAATAGAGTGAAAACTAATTTCTCCCACTGAAAAAGGGCTCAAAGTTCGCTGAGAACCAGAGTTTGGAAAACAAACTTTAATGAAATAAGGGATTCAAATAGCGTAAGTATGAACATAAAGCAAATGTGAAAGAATGTCCATCTATACATGCCAGCAAACATTTTCTTAGAAAATTTAAATTGCAGGGAAAGAGGAGGAGAGAATGAGGCAGATGTGCCAGCCAGGAAAGACAGGACCGACCCTGTACCTTCTGGTTCCAGTGAGAGACCCAGGCTAAGGGGTTGGGCAAAACAGCAGCTGCTAGTATCTCTGGCCTACCAACTATGCATTGGGTTCTCAATGAAGCACTTTCAATACATCATTTCATTTAATCCTTATACTCCCCAAAGGCAAGCACTGTTAATATCATTCTGAATGTCTTGCTCAATATCTTCTAATTCGTAAGCAGCAGTCACAAGTCCTCTAAGATTCTGGTGTGAGTCAGGTAGTGAAATAAAGCTGACAAGATGGGTAGTCAGATTTGAAAAATTTGTCAAATTCCTTCAAAAAAAAATCTGACATTTGTAAACTTAAATACTAATTATAAAGATGTAAACTAACTCAAGCACTACTCTAGGACAGATGATGGATGATAAAAGTGGCAGCAGTAATAAACTTTAAGAAAGCTAAGAAAAACTGAGACCTAAAAGAAAAGGAACCACAAAATGATGTCATGATGGGAATTTGTATTTTCAATACACAGGGAAGGCAAGGGGAGTTCTTGATGGTTTTTTAAAGATATAATTAATTTTCCTTTTGAGTTAATTCTAGAGATGGACTTAGAAAAATACTAGAAAAAAGGTAAGACAAACTCAAAAAAGGGGCTGACACACTTTAAAAAAAAGGTGTTAGGAGGTTGTAAGGCAGGAAAAAAAAAACTTTCTATGTCAGACCTGCTGCAGAGGGAGAAGAGGGAATATAAGTAATATGTCTTGTTTGACAATGTGAATTCTGAAGTGTCTTGAACCTTAAAGCTCTAAGTATTTATTAATAGGTTGTTAGACATACCTCTGTAGTTCCTGAGGTGTCTGGGCTGCAAAACTGGAAGCTGCTGGTACATAGTTGGCAGATGAAGCCAGGGACATGTGTTTTCTCCCGTAGAGAAAACACAGTGACAAGAGAATAAAGAAGCAAATGTGTAAAAGGGAAGGAGAGGGCTGGTAAGGGGTAAATGGAAACTGTTCTTAGGTACTAAGAATAGAGACAATCTCAAAAGACAGGACCAATAAAAGATGAGCTGCTACTGCGAGGTCTAACAGATGCCAGCTAACAGCAAGTCTTAGAACTTGAGCTAAATCCAGGGTGGACAGGGTAGTTTCCTTGTTTGTAAACAAGGAGAACATATTTTTAAAGAGTTTTGCATTAGGTACTCGTAAAATGCTTCTCAAAACTTTACATGCTATGGATAGGAAAGAAGAGATACAAAAAGGAAACGGTCTGTGATCAAAGATAACAGAATTTCAAAATTAATCAAAAATATCTACCTATAATATAAATATAACACATGTTGAGTGGATAACTGATATGGAGGCAATCTCTTCACTATCATGTTGGATGTCCTCCAAAATAAGTCAAGAAAGAGCTTCAGAAACTGGGGTTTTCCACAACCAAGTAGGGCAATAATAAAGGTATGTTCATTACAATGATGATAGAGACATGCGGCAAAGGATGGGCAAAAGTGAAAACCAGCAGAGGATGGGCTTCACACAGTGTTAGTACAGCAACAAAGAAAAGTTTTCCCAATAGAGAAAACAATAAATGGTTCCAATAATTACAACAAACCTTATAAAAATGAACTTAAAGGTTAACGAACCCTGTTTCTAAACATAAACATGACTTAGGGGATACCAGCCCCAGTATTGCTGAGGGAAGAGGTTAAGAGCACATGCCATGGATGTGTCTTACCATACAAGAAGTGCCTTCAAGATTCCAGTCCTCACTTTTCATTATCAATAACACAGGAAAGTGACAGCACACAGGGTGTTAAGTTTAAAGTCTATTTTTAAAAACCATGTATTATGGTCTTGCTACAATTCTAACTTCAGAACCCAGACCCCTCTTACATAAAAAATGGGTACACTCAACACTATTCAGCATTTTGGGTGCCTAACTGCATTGCAACTAATACTATCACTGATGACATCAGGCTCTAAGTAGAAAAATGAGAAGACTTCATAATAAAAGAGCAATTATTTCTATACATTAGGATAAAGGTTGGTTATTCTGTTCTCTAAATCCACAGTAAGTTTTATCTATGAGCCACATTAAAGAGATTGTTTCAAGAGAGTGGGAAAGAATGCAATACTAAAAACAGAACGTGAATCACAATAATATTAAATAGTGCATAGAGTTAACCATGTTTAATCAAAAATTTAAATACAGAGTAGGTAAATTATGTCTAGCCAATCCACAAGACCATCTTAAAAATAACAAGATGCTTTTTTCCATACTGCTTAATTTGGAAGATGGGAATAAGGATAGAAAAGGTTAAGTTTAGAAAAGGACATGGAGGAAATATAT